>JAEIHY010008092.1:0-10521 GCA_018904565.1 Drosophila tsacasi | reverse complement strand
TTTAAATATATAATAATGCAGAAATTTATAATTTTGTTGTAATTGGGTAATTATTTTTGCTTTGACATTTTTTAGCAATTGCATTTACTCCTTCTTCCGTTTCCTCTGATGCTACACACAAAAAACCGCAAATTATCTTGTTGGCCGTTGTTGGTTTTTCTCCATCAAATTTTAAATATTAATAATTACTTTTTTTATGTATTTGTTATTAGTTCATTTACGGTTTCTCCTCTTATCAAATGTGTTGCTGCTTTTCTTGTTGTTGTTGTTGTTGTAGGTGCGTGTGTGTAGGTGTGTGTTATGTGGATGATGGGGCTGTGTTGTGTTTGTGTGTTGATCTATTCTCCTAGTACCCGCAAGTAATCAGATAATCTCCAAGTTTCTCTACCACGGAAGCGGCCTGCTGGGGCTGAACGGGATCCTCATAGATGGACACGATCACGGCTGCAAAAATATTCAAAATTATATAAAATACATTAGTAATAATACAGAATATGCAATTCGAATAGGTAATTTTAAGTATTTAATTATATCGATTATTATCGATAATATTTTAACATTAAAAGCGATATTTTTTTATATATAAAAAAGAACAATATGAAAAGGACGGACATCAGAAGCTATCAGGAAGAAAGCAACTCTCTGCCAAGTAAGGAACTCACAAACCGAGTCATGGTTAAAAGACAACGATGTCTTTCCTAATATTTATTATCCAATCGATTTAATTCCAAGACCGAATAATGCACCATTAATTAGACAAAAGAATAAAGTCATCCATCAACCACTAATAAAAAACCTTTCAGATTCATTTGAATTTCTTATCAATTTTTCGCTGTTGCTAGCTTGGCTGTAATGCAAGGTAATAATAATAATATATAACTGGTGGTAAAAATCAGTAGAAATCCAGTAGTCTATCCGGTTGCCGATGATGCTCTCAAAAGCGAGGAGAAAGCCACCGCTATCAACAGTGGAGAAATAAAAACTAACAGTATATTACAACAGCAAGCAGCATCGCTTCGACAGATAGAAATTATGAATAAAGAGAGCGCGCGGAGCGGGGATCCGACGCAGTCGGAGGTGAAAACCGGACAGGCGGCCACCACGTCCAGACGACACGTCAATAGCAGCAAACCAGAACAGCACAGGCTCCAAATGAGACAAGTCTCGAGTTGAGTGGCTAATACGCACATTAATCAAATGAGCAGAAAAGTGATGGAAACCTAATTGATTGAGCGCACACCAAGGCAACCAGCTCAACTCAAATCGAAGCATGAATGGAAGTACGGCAGCCCGCCTGAGGGTCAATAAACCGGGCCCAGCTCTCGGCTCTTTCAGCCGATAAGCTACACACGCGGTTTGCGAAAAATATTGAAAACACCTGCGATGACCTGTTGACAGCTCTGGGTTTGCACAATCTAAATAAGGAGTCCCAGTGCAATGACTATACATTAAATATAAATATTAAAGTGATATATACTCAATTCCATACATTCAATATATAAATATTATATTGAATCAATATATACTTAATTGCTGCCGTCTTAATTTTGACCTGCAATAGGTTTATTTTTCCTTTGGTTCTTGATTTAAAGAACAAATAAATAAATATTGTGAGGGATTCTAGATAATCATAAAATATTCAAAATAAATAATAATACATTAGTTTAAATAAGTAGTAATAATGTGCGTCCAGATGTGTCCCTAATGCACATTTTTAAATGGGAGAAACACTACCAAGAGACATTGTTGTATGCTCTTCAAATACTTGCCCCCGCTGCTAGTAAGTTTCTCAAGCATAACCAAGAATCATATCGAATTGCATTTACCCTTAACTCTGACGGTTAACACGAATCATAAACAATGCCAATTTGCGGGCTGGCGGCGCTTCAGCAAATCTCTGCCGTCAAAAGGCAACCCGACGACATTCGGCCAGATATAATAGATATTTCAAGTAGAGTGTAAAGGTGCAATTTTGTGGCAATGTACATATGTATGTAGGTAGGCTTCCCCACAGACCAGCCAACCGTTCAACGATCAGCTGTTTTGGAGGCAGCTCAATGGCTCAACTGGCGCCCGACACACAAGCAGCGCGTGTGTTGGCCGGGTCCAAAGCAAACTGGCCACGGAGGAGGAGAAGAACCAAGCAGAGACACGGCCAGACAGAGACCAGTTTGGATTATTTTTACCATTTCTTGCCTATTTTCCTATTTCATGCCGCTCCTATACACTGTGCAACGTCGTTTGCACTTGAAATGGATTATGGCAATAACCTTGAGCTTGTCGTTGCACTGGCGGAGCGGAGGGTAATGTGTGTGGTGTGTTGTTTAGTATTGTGTGCGAGTGTGTGTGGTGCGCAACAGTTGCCGCAAAAACTGTACAAATATGGACGCGCGGAACGGCTGACGCGTCAGCAAACAAACTGGTCGTAAATGCAAACAGCAGCAACAAAAATCAAAATTAGCTTCTTGCCATTGAGGCACTGGCTATCTGGGGGAAGTGAGTGTGAGCGGGAGAGCTTGGCAACTGCTACTAACAGCATTGACACGGCCAAGACATTGTTTTTTGCTTCTAACTAGAGATGCTGAAAAACGAAACGAAGCAACGCTTGTTGACCCAAAAAGTGGAGCAGCAGTAGCGACCCATAAAATAATAATGATAATGATCCCTAGTTTGCCGCTCTCTTTTTTTCTCCTTTGGTGATTTGGCTTAACTTCTTGGTGACATTATTTATATTGAGTTCCTACAAAAATTTCACAGATAACTGAAAGGAGAATCACTCATTTAGGGCTACTCAAATATTCCCGTATATGGCGGTCTGTGGTGGGTTTTTGGATTAAAATCTTTGCACCAACGATAAGTCAAAGAAAATGAGTGGTATTAAAACATTTTGTGGGATGTCTGTGTGCGTTTGCATTTGGATTGTCGTTGTTCACACAAAGAAACAGCTGATATCTGTTATCAGGGCGGGGCAGACATCCCATCGATAAGGTGAAATGGTTACTGAAATTCGACATTTTAGGTAGTAAACTGTATTGAGAATTCTGCCTATTTGCGCACAAGATCTGCGAACCAAGTAATTACATTCCAGAAAAGGAGCTAGCTCCTGGATTAGTCATAGATGAGTCAAGCACAATAACAAAAGCAGGAAGCCTATGGGGCTGGGAGGAAATTAATCCAGGGGGACTCATAAAACAGATAAGCTACAATTAATTAGATAACTGGGTAAAAAAAAAAATAAAATAAATAAAAAGGAAATTAACTGCTCCCTAAATCACTAATATACATTAAATAATATCTAATAATTTCTTATTCTTATGATTAAAATAATTACTTTGAATATTTTGTAGTTAAGAATTTCTAAAAGGAAGAAGCTCAATTCTTTAGAAGTCATATACTTTATTAATTACTAATGGAGTAAATAGAGTCCTGATATAATATAAGAGTCCTAATACACAAATTCAAAACAATATTGATTGTAAACATTTAGAACTACGAAATGAACTGAACAATTAAAAATGATCTATTTAAAGTTCCCAAATGTTTCCTATAAAGCTGTTTAGAATCGCTAGATCTCTAGCAAAGGTATAATTATAATTTGGATTATATTTCATCTTTTTAATATTGGTTTTAAAGACAATGTAAACAGAAAGGTCATGATATTCTATATACCTAACTATATATCAATCAATAAATATATTTTATATTATTAATCAATAAAAAACACAGTTCAATATGAGCTGAACTTGTTTTAGAGCGATCCTAAATATATAATCTGCTGTATCAATATTTCATAGGCTCCTAAACTAATCATAAAAGAAGGACTAGTATGGCATTGTAGCTCCCTATATCGAAATGGCTCACCTTGTGTTGTCTTCATGCAGTGTACTCCGCTTCGGCCGAGCTTGGCGCGCACTACGCGATCTGTGCCGGACAGGTAAATGTACCGCTGACCGGCGAGTGTTACGCCGTTGCTGGTGAGCAGGTCCTGCTGGTCAAAGCCGCTAATCAGTTTAGAGAGCTCCTCCTTTGTCACCTGCAAAACATAGGAAGATGGGACTCGAATTAGTGGGGGTGGCATTGCATGTGGAATGGCTTATTGGGCTTCTAAGGGTCACGCACGCATTTCAATCAATTTCGGTGACCCTGTGCGTTTTAGTTATTACTCTGCCGTCATTTGTATGCGTCAGGGTGTGCAGCGGAGGGGATGGTTATGGGGCAGCAAAGATATTGGAGTGGCGGCGCGCCCTTTTCAGGGGCACACACAAAGCATTAATTTCTGTTAAAATATCAAAGTAATCAGCAGCGGACGGCGCAGCGGCAGCGGCAACCCACGCAAACTCGAACCACCAACCACCAGCGAAAACCACCACCCATTTTGCCAACAGTTGGCAACAACACGCGCGGCCACATCGACGACGGCTGCCAACTCATTAACGAAAGGTGGTCGGGTCCCTGCAAGTGGTGAAAAGGGATTTGAGAGGGTGAAAGTGCCAGGGGAGTGCCATCGGGCCTTTAGAGAAATTTAAACAAGTAGAAAGGATATGGCGAAAAGTTCAACTATCACTTCGAAATATACCACAGATCTTGCATACATTGTGCTGAATAAGCAGGAATATTGTACGTAAACCCTGGGCAAGGATATTGAAATTTCGGATTGAGAAGTTACTAAGCTTCGTTTCTCGTCGGCTTCGGAAAAACAAGTTTGCAAACTTGAATGTCTCGTCCGGCCAAAAAAAGGAAAGAGGGCGATAACGAGAAAGAGAAATAAAAGAGAGAGGGAGAGAGTGAGTGAACGCGGGAGAGCATTCCAATGTCATTAGACTTTACCAAACCAAATGCAGGAAACAGCTGCTCTTCCATGAGAGAAGGAAAATGAATTTATAATCCGAGTGCAAGTGTGATTAATCCGCTACCCATTTTCTGCCCGTCCAAAACGGTGACACATGCGCAGCACCTCACAAAACCACTCAAACACAGCATCGAGAAGTTTCTATTGAGCGACGCGAGTGGGAGAAAGAAATTGTAGAAGAGAGAGGAGCCGTAAGAAGCCGGTTTTTGCGTACAAAGTTATGCCAAATATTTAATTAAATTGAGCAGAGCAAACGTAGGCAAACATTCAAAGCAAAACTGTCTGACACCCAACAAATGAGCAAAACACGGACATATTTTATTTGCCTTTTATGGCGTGTTTTTATTTGGCAAGCCATTTTTGCAAAAGGCGAATACAGAGACGAACAAACGTCTTTTTGATAAGCTCCCAGAATGGTTGTCGCTCTGGAGATTTCTAAAAACAGTCTGGCAAGGCTCAAAGAGCAGCTGATCAGATCAATCGAGAAAGGAAAAAATCTGCTTTATTCACACCGGTGAATCATGCGAATAAAAAATAAAAACCGAAAAGCTAAAATCAAAAGTAGGTAACTCAGGTAATGCGAAAGGGAGAAAAATAAACAAAAGGCAGATGGGAAAGCAATAGGAGATAATTGAACGAAAGTGATACGCGTGCAGAATATGTCAAGCAATAAATAAGAGAGAGACGGGATGGAGAGGAAGAGCAGCAGCGACGGCGACGAAGAGATGATGACGTTGACAACGGACCAAAGCGGCTTAAAAACTGAAAAAGTGAAAAATTGCTGTGGCAAGACGACTGCCAACTCATGGCTGAAATCGGTTTATAGTGCAATTGCGATATTGTTGGAAGCGTCGACAAACAAAGCAAAAGGGAGTGGCTGAAGTCGAATGAAGCGCAACAGACGGAGAGCAGGATAAAAGCACATGGAGTCAGGAGGAAGTCGCACACACACATAAAAACACAGAGAGAGCACAACTCATTTATACAAAACCAAAAACGTGGCGCGCATATGAAATGCTCAAGAAGTTTTAGGGCGCTCTCCCATGGTGACGCGGCATCGAGATATATATATACATATATATGAAAGTATGTATGTGTTTCCTTCATTTCGCTCCGATAAAGAGATTTTTTTGCGAACAACAACAGAAGCGGGCGGAGATAAAAAACCAACACATCATATCGACTGAGACTGATAAAGGCTACCAGCAGAGTGGGCAATCGTTCTCTCTCTTGTGCTATTCCTAGAAAAAGGGAGCGGATGTGGATGCATTATCAGGAATCGGTGTTAAAAAGTACCGAGAAGCCCAATCTGCACTTTTGAGATTACTGTTGATATCACATTTCTCCCACTACTACTACTCGTTGTTCTGTTACCGCAAACTAAATCCGTGCTGTGACTAAGTCGGCGGCATGACTCACCGAAAATCACTAATGGCAATATGATAGACAAGTGATTAAAACGGCTAATTGCTCTACGAAAATTAGTAATTTAGCGACAGCTCTTATCTTAGCACTAAGCTAAGATTAGAAGATGAATCTCACACGATCACGCACACACACAAACGCACTCTCGGGGGGTCGAATGAGAGCTGGCCTGCGCAGAGAGCAACGCTCCAGGGGGTGAACTTGAGAGTGATTGAGCAAGAGAGGGTGGGAGTTAAGTTGCTGCTGCTGCGTTGCTCTTTATCAAACCGAAACTCAAACGAAATAATCATGGCGGCCATGCATGTGCGGCGCCTCCTTTGTGTGGGAGAGAGTGAGAGCGCGCGAGTCACACCCTTGAACTTGCGAAAATTCATTGTCAACTATGCGGCGCTTTTCCAGGGACACCGGCGGGAGGGATTCCGATTTGCGTTATCCGTACTTACCTCAAAGCCATTGGATTGGGCCCAGATGTTGCCATCGTGTCCGGCGATGCACGCCTTGGTCACGCACTGCGAGGCCAGGAGTTGGTTGTCCACATAATCTTGCCAGCTCATGGTGCTTTGTTTTTGGTGGTCGTGGGTGCGGATTAAGAGTGGATTGGTATTGGTTGGATATCGCAGGTTTACCGCACGGCGCGTCTCTCTTTCGTTTCGGGGGTCTCACGAAATTTGCAGGGAGACAAAGGAAAATCGCTAAGCTGACGATTTTTCTTTCTCGGGGTTACTAATTTCGAACTGCAACGAGAAGGGGAGAGAGAGGTAGACATAAATTAACATTTATCGCATCGTATCGCAAATCGCAGAAGTGGCCAATCGTTGCCCCCCGCTATTTTCGCAAACTGTACGCTCTTTGACAAAGTTGGCTCATTCTCTCTTGGGCTTTTTCTTTACTTTGTTAGTATCGCTGATTACTGACTTTGTGACTTGACTGGGCGATAAACTAAGCGCACACTTTGCACCAGCGACAAGAATCGAATTTTATTCCTCCGAAAAACTCACTTATACACACACACTATATAGGCACAGCCACACGACACGAACAGGCGGCGAGGGGGTAGAGACCAAAGACTGAGACAGAAACAGGGACCGTCGTACGGCAGCTCCAACGACACGTCCGACTTGCACAAAGTGAGAAATTGAAATTGACTCAATTTAATTGAGGGATTGACGGTAGAGCTGGTCGGCGGCCACTCTCGATTTATCGATACATCGAGAGCTTCGATTCGATATCGATGGTGGGCGCAAGTCCGAATGAATGGAGTGGTTTGTCTGCCTAGATTCATATGTCCTTCCCATTGCTGGCCCCACTATTTTGGACCCAAAAAAAGTCGTCGAATTTTACCGTGGTCCCACTATCGATGTTTCATGTCCCGATAGCGATTGTTTGCTATCTGGAAAAACCCGCTCAGAAACGCCGCAAGGGCACTCAATTGTGAGTCACTCTCTCGGAGCGAGAGCGAGTGCAGCCCGCCTGGAACGGTCGTGTGTGCGAGCGAGATGGGCGTGTGCGGCGGGCCGTTATTAATCTGCCGGCAGCGGACAATGCAAATGAGTGAGAGAGAGCAGACGATGACTCAACGGGTGTTGGTGAGTGTATTATGAATCGCCTTTCCTGGCCGGCACCGAGTGTCATAAATTAAAAATAGACCTTTAATTTCGACACCTATATGTGGGCGATTTTACTTATAGTTCCGTGCTAAGCCAAATTTTTTCGCACAAACCGGCAGCCGAACTTTTCCCCACTTGACTTTTGCACACACATATACACACACGGGCGCGACGACGCAACGCCGCCGGACTTGTGTGGGAGTTGCTTCTTAATTCCATAACGCTAATTCCACACACCGGTCGCCTTTGTTGTCACAATTTACCCCAACAGTTGGCCAATACACTGAATTGCAGGACGATAGATAGGATTTTTCGAAAATTCCCACTTACTGTTCAAGAAATCGGCAATGAAACGAGTGACCGTATGACAGAATTCTCCAAAAGTCGAAAACTATCGAAACTCGACTGTGTAATCGATTTAAGTTCAGGCAGCACTGGTTTCTCATGACCGAAAGGTCTGGCAACGTGTCTGGGATGTTATCGATAGTTTCGCACTAAAGTTTATTAAAAACCGTCATATGAACTCGACTCGGAATTCGACCCCATTTTACATACCGACTCGAAAAATTCACCCCATTTTATATACCGGTTCCGAATTTGACCCCATTTTACATACCTATTCGGAATTCCACCACATTTTACGATTAACTAGTTTAATCCTAATGGCAGGAAAAATTATACCTGGTGACCCAATACTGAGTTAGAAAACATGCACCTGCAAGCCACTGTTCACCTCCCCTTGTGGAGAGGACATCCAAATATTTTTTACGGGATCATGAAGGCCAATATATTCCTTTAAATATAAAATGCTAACTTGATGCAAAGTGTAGAAAACGTGGCCATATAGGAAAGTTTTTAACAATAATTTAACGAAAAACTAGTGCAGTAGGGGAATTGTTTAAAAAAAATTATAAACGTTAATAAAAATTAGTTACTTCGATTGAAAATATTGTAAAAGGTATTTAGAATAAGAGAAGAGAATCTCGCTCCCTCGTTTCCCCTCCTCATTCTTGCTGTAGGAATACTGTTTGCGCAGGGTTCGCATCAGAATCATGAACACCAAATTGATCATTGAATGAGTTTTATTTTCCTTCCACTTATACACGATTTTGTATTGTGGCGCGGTCTATGCTGAAAACATCGATGCATCGAGTGTTTTTCGATGTTTTTGTTGATATCGATGTTTGCCTTATTGAGTTGTATTTACAAATGAAAATTACAAAAATGAAATTATAAATACAGAATAAAAAGAAAAAGGCTGATTTGAAAGCATTATTGTTACATTTTTGTAAGATTTTGTTCCCATTATTAATCTCAAACAATATAAAAAAACATCTATGAATAAGTTATTATTGTTTTTCATTACATAAAAAAATATATATATATATATTGAAAAGATTACTGAAGAAGTTATTGTTTACATTTGTTACACATAAATAAAGTCATAGAATTAAGATTCTATAAATTTATTACAAAATTGTACGATTTTTTTGGGTGATGTTATTTTTTCGATGCCGATTTTATATTTTGAAAACATCAACGACCATGGACATCGGTCTAACTTTATCCAAAGTCCCATATATTTAATTTTTTCTGTAAAAAGCCACCATAAACGCTTTCATTTAATTCATGTTATCGTCTTGACAAAAAATATGAAATAAAAATATCGCTATTTCGATATTTGGGCAAACAAAAATTAGTGATGATATATTTACATCTTTAGAAAATTATCGATATATTGATATTTTGATATATTATCAACAACCCTGCCCACCACTAACTCTTTTGCTTTTGGTTAACAAATCAGTAGCAGCACGTGTATAAAAAGTGCCAAAAAATTTTCAGAAAATGTTAGTATAACCATTAAATTAAGCGTCCGAGGTGTGAAAAACGGCTGGATGAGCCCGCGGCCCGTCGGCGGCGATCGGTTTCAGGCGAATTTCGGTGTGCTACGATAGAGAAAATCCGTTTTGAAAATTTCGGACGGTCGGAAGTATGTGAAACACAAAGGAAAAAATTACACGACGGCTGTCCGCGAATGACAGACCGAGATGGGAAGTGAGAGCTGGCGAGAGAAAAAGAGAGCGAGAGCGAGTGAGAGCGTGGTGGTTGTTCCATTGGCGTTCTGCTGGGTGGATTTCGTACTTCGTATGGAAACCAGAATGCAATGCTGCGAATTAAGCGAATTTATTGCCGCTGACCGATGACGAAGGCGTTTGCTCGGCGGCCATTTGCCTGCCACTTGACTCACCCGCTCGACTCATGACTGGACAAACGCACCGGACACTTCAATGCCGTCGCCGATTCTATCTTTAGTAAATTGCTACATTTTTGGATGCCGCCCCTCCCCTCCACCTCGCTCTCTCTAGCGGCACACGCACCTTAAAATATGCCAGTCGGCTTTGTGTCCGCGCCTACTGCCATTTTCAACCGGCTACTGCCATTTTGCGACCTGTGGACGTTGAGCAACACTGGCACCGCAGTTATGTGCCTAGCCCATATCGTTCGACTGCTCTCGCAGCGGCAGCAACCACTGACATTGACAAACGCGACTCTATGGTCGTCCCGCTCGCACACGCTCGGGGGCGGGCGCTCGCCGCTCAAAAGGCCGCCTAGCGGTCGTCGCAGCTCGCAGTCTCA
>JAEIHY010008087.1:0-10183 GCA_018904565.1 Drosophila tsacasi | reverse complement strand
TAGTTTATCTGTTGCGGTGTGTCCCTATGGGTTTTCAGTGGTACTCACTTGTAGTCCGGGTGGTTGAGCACCTGCTCGCGCATCCAGGTGGCCGTGGTGATCAGCTCGCCGGCGGCGCGCTTCTCGATGAAGCGCAGATACTGTTCAATGGTGCAATGGGTGTCCGTGTCCACTTCCATGGACTGCAGATAGCTGCGGATGAGTGGCACCAGACCGGGAAAGACATTTTGCTGTGAAGGAATATGCGAAGTGAGTCACTGTGCAGAAGTTGCCTGGAATTATCGCTTACCTTTCCGTTGAAGATCTCGTTGATGGAGAGCAGCTGGAACAGCTCGTTCTCCTCGTCATCGGTGTCGGTGTGGTCGCTGTCCGTGCCATTGCAGGAGCCGTTGGAGGCGCTGCCGTTGGTGGTAATGCCATTGGTGTCGCCATGTCCATGGCCGTTCATTTTGGCCGATCCATTGGTCAGCGGCTGCTGCTCCTCCCTGTCACCGTGTTCGATGCCGTTGCCGTTTCCGTTAACCGCCAGCCCGTTGCCATTCTCGGAGGCAACTCCTCCTCCTCCGTTCAAGGTGGCCTTGCCATTGGTCTGGCCATGAGCCTGAGCCTGAGCTTGAGCCTGGGCCTGGGCCTTGGCCGCACGCTGCTCGGTGGTCTTGGACGACTTGCGGAACCAGAACTTCTCCTTGCGGCAGGCATCGCGCTTCTGGGCCGTCTGCATGTTCTCGTCCACCTTGCTGATCGGCGTGAGGAAGTTCAGCTGGTAGGAGAGAATGACGCGGGTGAGCAGCACCACGAAGCAGACGATGGCAGCGTTCTCAAAGTCACTGATCTGCGCCTCGCAGGGCCGGAACTCGACGCGCCAGCCGATGGAGCTGTTGGGCGGCGGCGGCTTGAAGCGCATCGTCTGCCAGTTGGTGGACTGAATGTTCTCGAAGTGGTCCGTGTCCTCGTTGTCGTTCTGGTGCACCTTCTCGCTGAACAGCGATACCGTGTCGCGGATGAAGAGATGGGCCACATGCTGGGCCAGCAGGTGGTCAATGCCGCCATCCAGCAGACGCTGGTACACAGCCTCGTCGTATGTGAGCGGCACATCGTTGTACTTGGCCCCCTCGGGCGACAGGTACGAGTCGATGGAATCGTAGCGCGACTTGGCGATGCGGAACTTCTGCTTGTTCAGCGGCACCAGGCCGCGCTCCTCCTCCGTGCGACAGTCCACCGACGAGCTGATCACGTTCCAGCGGCAGTCCGACTCGGTCAGGTAGCCCCGGTAGATGGGCGAGGCCGCCGTCAGGGCCAGCATGATGGGGCACAGCGGTGCCAGCTGGTCGTACAGGCGGCGCGCCTCCGTGATGTTGCAGGCCTGGAAGGTCAGCTGCAGGCAGCAGCAGCCCATGCCGAAGCCCATGGCGTCCAGCAGGACCACGTCCGGCTCACCGGGCGGAGCGCCCTCCACCGGCAGCTTTGTCTTCACATCCTTGAATACTGCAACGGATGGCAATTAGTTCTCTATAGCTTTCGGGGTGGGATCGCGGCACTTACCCTTCAGCTTGATGGACACCTTCTCGCCACGCCGCTTCCGGATGTTCCGGGTGAGGGTCTTGAAGCGCGGATGGCCGGGGAAAATGGCCTCGTCCGGGAAATAGAGGGAGCGGGCCGAGCTAAGCGGATCCTCGGGACGCGGCTGGGCCAGCGGCCAGGTGAAGTTGCGGGCGCCTAGGCGCGGGAAATTGGTGATGGACATAACGCACTCGTCCTTGGCCAGTAGCTCGGTGACCTCTTCGCGGCGATAGCGCATATTGGCCTCCACCAGATTGAAGTGGGCCATCAGGCCGCCAAAGGGCTTGCCGGGAGTGCCCTCGATCATGTAGGCACCATATTCCGGGCGCCACAGCGACTTGACGCCCTTGGGATCGGCCAGCTCCTTCTCGTTGAGCTGCGCCAGCAGATCTTGGGCGCGCAGCGCCACGCGTGCCACCTGCTCTTTGTCATCGAACTTGACAATGATGTACTCCACCTCATCGCCCCACTTGAGGATGTCGCCCTGGCGGTCCTTCAGTCTGTGGTACAAGTTGATGAACTGATTGATGCCATGCTCGCGGACATGGTTGGCCAGCGCCTCGGTCTCCTCCCAGGAGAGTGGACTGCCCTCGCTCAGTAGGCCCATGTTGCTGCAAGAGGAGAGGAGGAGCGGAGGTTAGTGTCTTGTGTTTTGTGTGTAGGAATGTGTTGTATATGGGTTCGATCCGATCCGAACTGGAGTGACGTTTGGGAGACTACTACGCCATGCCCTAGGTATGTGTATATAAACACATACAATGTACAATATCTGCTTGGACATTGTGCAATCGGCAGCGTCATCGCATTCGAGGCATAGAAATAAGTGCAATCGATGCACTTCCAGGGGGATTGCATAAACAATGTGACACGGAGAGAAAAGGGTGGCCGAATCGGGCACATATTAGGCGCATATTAGGCACATATCAGGCCCATATATACATCTAATTCCCACAATCGGAACTTGAGATTGTTTTGAAGCCAAAGTCTTATCAACAAAATACTTTAAATAAATAAAAACACAGGCGGCAGGCGGCACAAGTGGGAACTATTGAGAGTTGAGTGTTGTGTCTGTTGTAAGAACCTGTGTATATATCACCTGTATTTACTCAGATATATATTTGATATAGATGTGTATTTATATTAAGGTAGACACACATTTTTCCCTGTGCAAGCACGCTTAACACTTCGGTGGCAGTCAATGCCCTGCCCTGCCTTTCCCAACCCCCAAAACTCACACGAATTCCCCGAATTTTTGTGTTAATTATCTACGTAAGATCTTGAATCGATTCAGGTAAAGGAAGAAGGTAGGTAGAGGTTGAGCTGCCTTCTTGGTCTTGACACTCGCACAATTTACAACATTTGACTCAATTAATTGATAAGCGCGACGACCGAATATTAATCAAATAATTGATAAGGCGAGCACCTTTTTTTTCGTTCCGACTCGCCGCTGTTATTGGGTATAATTCCACACACATGTGCTGCGATCGCATGCACAATAATATATATAATTTAATAATATATATATGTATATATCTGGACTGACCGACAACGACGACGACGACGACAGGTTGCCGCGCGGCACTCGAACTGATTGAATCATAGCTCCGAATCCGAATCGGAATCGGACTTGAATCGGATTCGGATGGGAAATCGGAAATTTCGTCGAGATTTACGAGCAGGCGGCAGCCACTTCAGCTGACGGCGGAGGAGTAGCTATCCGCCAGCTTCCCTCTGGGTCACGAGTGGAGCCGCTTGCAAGCGAATTACCGCGGAATGCAGACCGAGTTCTTGGCCCGAATGTTGTGCAAGACTTAATTATATTGCAAGGAATTTGAAATGCAATCCGTTTGTATTTTACTAGATCGGCTTGGTGTCAGGTGTATGTCGTTGAATTTAGTTCTTTTTTGCGCATTATAAATTGATTTAATTATTATAAATTAAAATTAAATTGAATTGCTTTAAATTCTGTTAATTCTTGATTGAAATTTACAGGAAATGCATTTAAAGTCAAGTTTTTTTTAAGGGATTTTAAACTTATCTAAAATTATATTCAATTCTTCTAAATTATATTCAATTCTTCTAAATATATTCTTGTATCTTCTCCTCTTAAGGATATACATTTTTATTATTTTTCTACACTTTGATGTACAAATTTCTTGAATTTTCAATTTCTATAACTAATTAGGTTTAAATCTGATGAAATGTGAGCAAAAGCTTGATTGTTTAGATAGATTATTTGATACTTAAAACTCCTTTATCGTTACAGGACCTTTTTAACTAATATAATATTTTAAAATATTACAAAAGAATTCAAGCCAAGCCTTGAAAGTCGCTATAACCGGATTCTTCTGTATATATGATCTTAATAATCTCCAAGGAATTTCAAACTGAAAATTAAAAAACCATGAAAAGATATAATATTCAACATTCACCAACCATTTAAAACTCAGGATTAAAAAAAAAAACAAGAACAGATATTACATTCTCCAAACCACTAAAACATTAAAATAAACAAACAAAAGAACTCATAAGGAAGCCTTGATCTTGATTCTTTATATGAATTCCCAAAACACTAACATAGTTCCCAAACTTTAAATTCACTTCAAAGCAAAAAAAAAGACGACTGTTTCACTTAAGATCACTTTCTTTTGCAAAGGAATATACCTTTCTTTGGCTCTTGTTTACACTTCACGCTTTAAAATATTAATTGCGGAGTACTCCGATTTTGGGATTATTAACTAACAGCTAGCAGCTAACAGGAAAGCTTTGCTCTTGGTCGCTCCACGGCCAACCGCTGACTAAATTCATACGCCGCCAGCCTCCAGCTTATTAAAGAGTGGAGCGGTCCGTCGCTGCCGCTGCTTCTGCCTCTGCCGCTGCCGCTGCTCGTCAGCGTCAATCGTCAATCGGGCGTCGTCAATCGGCTGCGCGGCGTCGTCGAACCCGAAGAATCCGTCGTCGGCGACTCACCATGTACGATGGGAATATGGGGGCTACTACACAGAGCGAAAATGCCCTCGAATTCTGGGACATTCTTGTATACTTTCAGATATACTTAAAGATACAGGTTAAATGATATCTTTTAGATATATTTGTAGTTATAGTCCTTTGAAGATAAGTTAAGAAACTTGAATAATATCCATAAAATGATAACAGAAACTTCTAGAGGAGCTGAATGTGAGATAAGGCTATTTTTATTAACCCTTTTTCCTAACAAATATTATTTATAAGATACTATATCTTTCAGGTATATATATTTATAGTTACTAGTTTAAGAACTTAAATAATATCCATAAAATGAGAAATAAATTTTCTAGCGGAACTAAATGTTAAGATAAATAAAGCTCTTTTACTAAACTCCTTTTTCTAACAGATATTTTGTAGTCACTCCTTATATTTTGTATCTTATATATAACTGTATCTTTCAGGTTAAAAAATATCGGTTAGATACACATCTGTTATTATAAGAATTGATATTTTTGATGGCAAGTTTGAAATCCTAACTAAAAACCAAAGAACGATGTGTTTCGTCCAAGGAAACCAAATATTAAGATGGATAACGAACTTTTACTAGTCACGTTTTTCTTTAAAATATTTTCTTATATAATATAATTTATAGAAGATATATGTAGAAATATAAAACCTAAGGAATAATGAGAGCTATCAATATCTCATATATTTTTCTTCCAGTGCGGAAAGGAAGAAGAAAAGAAATGCGAAGCCAGCAGCTAGAGCTAGACCTAGACCTAGAGCCATATCTGCTGGCCGATCGCCTCCTATGGATCATAAATGATCCATCCTAGTCCAGTCCAGCCACAGGTACAGGTACAAGGAACACGCGGGACGAGCCACTCGAGGCGATCTCGAGTGCTATTATAATTATTTGGCCAGAATTTATTATATTTAATCATACTCGGACATCGCTCGGACAGGTGAAAGAAGCAAAAAATATATATTTGTATTTCTTATTGAATTAGCAAATCAATCGTTGAGCCGTTTGTGGAAGGGTTTATTATATATATGTATACATTCGCTGTATATATATTTATATATATATATTTATAGATTCCTCGGGTCCACTCTTGATTTACCGCCGCACTATAAAAATCTATAATAAAGATTGCGAACGGAAGGAGGCGGACATAGTATTATTTGTCCACAAAATACTCGAGTTGCGGACGATCTGATCTGCATTGTAAATAACTGCCAATCAAGTTTCGGGAATTTTATAATATTCAATGCGGTGGAGAGGAAACGCATAGATTTCACTCGATTGCCCCCAGTATATCACGGTGCGATTCGGCTAAATCCGTACATGATTCCATGATGGAAAGCCGGTGGTGCCACTGGCTCTGTAATCGGAGACGCAGACCTTCGCCGTGGCCAGTTTCGCCCGAAACTCTGGTCCCGTCACATCGAAGAATTCCTGTCCTGCGTCTGCACTGGCAGTGCTGTGAACACAGGTGAGTACCTGGAACTGGGGCATGGCTACAGACTAACTGGCTACAGACTGCATATTACTCAGGAGTGTGAGTGGCAAGACACTGTTTGAAATTCAAGAAAATTCTAACATAAATATCCATTACCCAGTAATTTTTTATCCAGTTTGATTAGTATTATTTGTATTGTCAGCTTCGGTGCTTTTTCCTTACAAATCCAAAGACAGCGATAAATAATTTATAGAGAACGCTTAGCTTATCACATTGAGTTTTGTGTTTATTTGTAATTTCCACTTGGCCAGGGCTCTTATCTTTATTTTAGATTTTATTATAACAAATGCTAAATCCTAAATCCTAAACCCTAAATGCTAAACGCTTATCTACCTCCATCAATCGTTGTGAATGATCGCGAGAAGGATTTATTTATACCAACCATTTGCCATGGCACTTATCTTCTAATCATCTAAATGCCTGCACTGGCCACTCTTTAAAATAAGTACCATATCACAGCACGGCAACCGATTGATAAGGAGCTCGCCCGCCAGGGCTCTCGAGTGCCCCTACTTGGGGGGTAAGTTAGTATCTATTTCGTTATTTCCTTCCCAAAAAGATAGGAGTATTGGAAGGCGGGAGGAGGTGCACAGCTCAGTGCGACTGCAACTGCAACTGCGATGCAAATGAGCTTAGATAAGTCTCAATTGCACAAGCTCGCTTGTGTTTATAAGGCATACGGGTATATGGGGTTAGATAAGAGCCCCCCTCATTTGGTAATTGCATTTCTCGGCGGGTCAGAGGAATGCTTACGGCATCTCTCCTCCGCTTTTATCTCTCACACTCGGGATTAGGCAAATTACTGGGGATCAAGTGGAATTTTTCCAAGCTATATATAGCCGGGGAGGGGTTCCTGACTGGATTAAAACAACAAACAAGGAAAAACCCCTTAATACAGGGTATAATATATACTTAATCTCTGAGTATTATTTTGGGGCTTTAAAGGTGAGGGATAAAAGTGAATAGATTTATATAAAATATATACTTAAAGAAATATATATCCTTTATATGCATGACCCTTAAGCCCTTTGTATATTCTTGTTATGATATTAAAACCCCTTCCAGACTTTGTCTAACTATACATATCTTTCATTAGCATTTCGGTTCTAAATTTCAAGTAAACTCTCTCACAAAATCAGATTTCATCCGTTTCAAACTGCTTCTAGGTTCTCTGGGCCTCCATGAAACCTTAATGAATTTGTAAATATATATAAATTAAATAAATGCATAAAGAAGAAAGACACCAGATTCCCATTCCATCGCGATCCTGACCCACACAATCGAAATCGCCGAAGGGCTGTCCCCAGCACAAGCAACATTAACTTTTCCCTTCCCTCTCTTATTTGTTTATTGTTTATTTGTGTATTTTTTTAGACTCTTTCTCTTGTTTTTTGTTTTGTTTTATTTGTCGTGTCATTTGAAACAAACAAAACAGTAAGAGCACAGTCTTGTGGCTGTGTGGATGGGATTTTCAAATGCGAAAATAGTGATTCACACGATTCCCATTTACAATTGCCGCAATATGTGATACATTCTGGAAGCCGATAAAAGCCGAATATGGGAAGTCGCATAACTGACCGCCTGACTGACTGACTGACTGACTAACTGACTAACTGACTGATAAGGGATAAGTTCATAAGGAACGGCATATGGCCGTAACTGATTACAGACCAATCGATTCTCTTACGCTTCTCGGAAGGCGCGCACACACATCGCGTATACGCAATGTGATTTATTTTTCGCCTCTTGTGACACGTTTAAGGGGTTTCTGCTTCTTTTTTAAATGGCGTCGCCAAATCAATCAGCAGTCATAAGCATGAACATGATCCTCAAGCTGGGCAAAAAAAAAATCGTACAAAAATCCGCCCGCCTAGCTACACAGCGAGAAACATACGACTTGTTTTGTGGGAACTAAATGAATTTTTAATTTTTGGCTTTACGAATTTTAAAGCGCTTACTTTTGGCCGTTTTGTTTTAATTAAAAAAAGAGTGTTTTAAGAGCCGAAGAGTGCTTAAAAAAAAGAAACACAACTCACATGACACTATAATTCCCAAGTGGAAATTCAGCTAAAAACTGAAGCTTAAAAATATGAATATTTGGCGAATCGATAACCATTTTTACATAGATTTTGTATCTAAATTTATATGCATTTCATTTATATTTGAAAATCCTAGTAGGATTGTATTATTATATAAACACTCTTTATCGAAATAAGTGCTAAAACACACAACTATAATTCCCAAGTGAGAATTTAGATGCAAACTAATGCTTAAAAAGCAGAACATTGAATATTTACAAACTCTTACCATTTTAACATAGATTTATGATGTACATTTACATGTATTTCGTATATATTTGAAAAATATTAACCATCAATCAGCTAGGGTTCCTGGTGGGATCGCTTCTCTCAGTGTGCGGAAAGAAGCTATAAAATATATCAAAGCACAAAACATTGCAATGCCTTTTGCCTTTGCCTTTGCCATGTTTGTTTTGCTTTTGTTCAGGGTCAGCAGCAGCAGCAGCAGCAGCAGCATCAGCAAGTAGAATAGAAAACAAACATATTCGAAATCCGAGAGAGAGATTTGTGGGATGAATGCCATATGCGGATATAGAAAAACAGATCCCGATTTCGTGGCAATCAAAGCCTAAACAATTCGCTGCTTCATCATATTATTCGCATTTTTTGGTTGCTCTTTTTCTTTTTTCTAGGAAGACACCAGAGAGCCTGTCACTGGATACTCGTGAGATGCAGTGTTTATTTTTTTTGTAGAGTTTGGAAAATAGAAGCAAAAATGCAGACTGACTGAGTGCATGGGAAAAGGCTAGAGAGAGATAAGGGGGCAGGCAGATTACGTATACGCCTCATAAAACGGTCGTCGTCGCACCAAATTGCGACGTAATAAATTCTGTTTTGGCCATGACAGTCGGACGTCGTCGTCGTCGTCGTCGAGAGGGGGGCCCGGCAGGGAACAGGGAGCAGGGGGCAGGGAGACGTGGGTGTGTATTATGCATATGGGAACCAGGGCAAAGAATTCCGTGTGGCGGCCACTTGGACTCTGAGAATGGGGAACGAGGGAGAAACCCTTGCAGGACATTAAAATTATCAATTTCTTAATTGATTGTGGCGAAAGGGCAAAAGGGACACGGGGCACAAGGGACAGGGAACAATTAAAAGGGTCCTAAAGGTTAACCATAAGTGATCTTAATTACCCTAAGTGACCTTAGTTTGTACGTAGGTATGTACGAGTATATATCAAATATCAAGTGAAGCCTTAAATGAATTTTAAAGAGATTATCAACTTGAGGTACTTATTTATTATTACAAGTTAACCTTGTTATAATTTAAACTTTCTTCCCCACTTTAACTCAATTCAGTGTAACTTCAATTCCAGCGAAAAGGAATAACTTTTGGCCATTAATCAGTTCCGTTTCCTTCTGTTTCGATCACGTTCGAGGCTTGCTAACACTGGATCACGTATAGATACAGATCTATAGACGTGTCTGATGCATAATATAGAAATTAGCAAACATTTAATAATGGCATCCCCTTCGGTCGGACGCTTTAAGTGGCAAGAGCACGTGCTTGTCCCAATGGCTTCATCATTTTCGGTGGTTTTTTCTGCCCCTACAATATTCACAAATATATATTTTCATTTGATATTTTTGCCCGCTAATTGTTATTGCTCCGGGCTCGATGCAGTTGTGCAAATGAATGCATATGGTATTTGTGTACGAGAGAGAATACGAATTGTTTAATTAGCAACTGTGTCTGCTGCTCAATTGCGTAAAATAGAGTGCAAACAAACTGGTGACGCACAGCTAGGATGGATGGATGATGAAAATCCAACAATTCCAACAATCTGCAGCAAAAAAAAGACAGAAAAGACGGCTTTCGGAGATGGAGGGCCCCCCGGTGACAGATGTTTATTTTAAAGTTGATATTTTTTGTCGAACTTATTACCAACTTGTTTTGAAGATTGCTAATTGAACAAAAGGAAAAATAATAATAATAATAATAAGCTTTGTTCTATATTTGCCTTGGACCATTGCGCGCGGCGGTAAATCAACAAAAAACGGAATAGAAAAAAAAAAAAAAGTAATAAAAAGGGGAAAAACACTTGCTCTATAAAAT
>JAEIHY010008073.1:0-11656 GCA_018904565.1 Drosophila tsacasi | reverse complement strand
ACAGACAGACAGACAGACAGACGGACATGGCTAGATCGACTCGGCTGTTGATGCTGATCACACAAACTATGCTTTTTATACAAACAGAACTTGTTCAATTTAGTTTAATGAGTTTCTTAGCCAACAAAAAGCCACAATTTATGGCATAAAATTATTTCTTTCTTAGAGTTAAACCTTTTATTATCTTTTTTAATAAATAAAATTATTAGCCTAAGGCAGCTACTTAATTTTAGAGCAGCTCGTGTAGGTGTACATCCTTGCGGACGGCATTATTAAAGCCCTCCTTATAGCGATACCAAATGGGGCTCTTTACTATGGCATCCGTTTTGCCTGAAAAACAGTTAAATTAACAAAAAATAAATATTAAAAATGTATCTAAAAGACTTACCTTCATCTTTATGTGTCGTAGAAGCAGATTTGTGAGTAACTCGACCAAAAAAGTCTTTAGTAAGCTGAAAAGAACAAATAAAACAATTATTAATATATAAAAAAAAGGCCTAAATAACTTTAGAAAATATTAAATTAAGAAAATAAATAAAACCAAACATTAAGAAACTCCAAAGAATAGAAATACTTGGCATAATAGCCAGCAATAAAGTCTGCCTTCGCTTTCGCTTAAGATGAGCAATAAATGTTCGTTTGCGTTGATCCCAGAGACATAACGACCCCAATGACAATACCGCCACTGGAATCCCCTTATGGGTTATTAGCTTTCCAAGGATTTGGCCAACGAGCAAAAAGGGACAACGAAGAAGAAAAAGAAGGTAATTTTTTAGGGGATGAGCATATGCGCATTATTTGCTGGGTTGGATTTTCAAGTTACTACAAAATTTGCACATAAATTGCTCTGCTAAGTAAATGCAAGGCATGCAAATCCTGGCATTTCCTTTGTTGGCTGCAACAAGGCTCACCTGCTGCTTGGGCGCTGCACTGCGCACATTAGCCGCCGATGAAATGGGTTTCGGCTTTAATGTCTGCAAATGATTGGGCAATTGGGCGCCGGCTGGAGGTTTCTTCTTGGCAGCAGGAGCTGCAGCGGAGGGGTTTCCACCCTTGGGGGCAGCTCGTCGTATCCGCTCCAAGTCCACTTCGCGAGCTATGAGCTGGCGACTGAAGTAGGGAAGCGTGAGGCCAGGATAGCCTGAATATGAAGAATAAATTAAGTATAATATTAAAAGAAATCATAATATATATATTTTTTTAAATAACTCACCAGGAAATGCACTAAGTGCATCCAAATCTGGCTCCGTTTGAAAAACATAATGTCCTTCCATATTTTTAACCTGAACAAATGTCAGGCCGAGATCAACCATAACCTCGATGGTGTGACGCAGGTCTTGTTGCTCCCTAAAATAATCAATAAAATAGAGTTGAAAATCAAGGAAAAACCATTAGAAAATGTGTAGCAAATAAGCCTTACTTTGGTGACAACAACTGCACGGCCACCGAGCGCAATTGCGGCGATAGAATCCTCTTGAGCAATGGCACCGTATCGAGCAGCAGCACCCTGCCCTGACCCACACCAAACGCCGAGGTGGTGACACCTTTGCGCATGGCCTGAAAGATATTCCTTTGGTTGGTGCTCTTCTGTTGGAACTGAAAGAGGAAGGCAGAGGGTAAACGTAAACACTTGCGGAATCTATGCAGGAGTCTCATTAATCTTGTGATTGCATTTGAGGCACATAATGGACAAGTAATTACATGGCTTGATTCTGTTGATTATGCACCGGGCATGTTTGCCCCAGCTAATGACGCCCTGCATAAATCATAAATCATGAGAGTTTCCCTCAAAGGAAGGCCTCGCCTTCACTGGACGATGAAAAGAAATGTCGTTTTCTTTCCTCTTCAAACTCACCTCAAAGCCACGCGTGGGAAATGCAATTTTCGGCCAGGCCAACGTTGCGAACAGCAAATGCCAAACGACAAAGCCATATTGCAGATACGGATACACACTGTAGTTCTGCTGTCGCCCAATCTGATGTTGCACTGTATCCGTAAAGCAGAACCATTTGAGAGCCTCGCACACGCCCGTGAAATTCGGATCGGGCATCTTTTGCTGCAAGTAGTTCTCATAAACGCCTTGGGTGAGTCTGCAAAGGGGATACAAATGTTATTCATTGATTTACTGTAGGTATTTATATGTGGTTACCTCTCGTAATCGCCACTAGAGTGCACCACATCCAAGACATTGCGCACTCGCGTTGACACCGACATATTCGTCATTGTAACCTGAACGGGCTCATCGGCCTTGTGGCCATCTGTTTGAAGCGTCTTTCGAGGACGTTTTATCTGTAAGAAATGAAAAGATATTTACGAAATCAATATACAAAGATAATTAAATGAGTCAAGTAAGAAACCTACCCGAAAAATGGCATCCCAAACCTCGAAAAGACCCTGATGGCGATCCTTTTGTCCCAAATTATTATTGAGGACATCCTGCAGAGTAAGGCTATGCTTTTGGGCACTTTGCCAAGATTATGGATATTACAAGTATTAAAAATTAATTCATTCAGTTATTAATTAGAGTATTTAATTACTTGAAGAACTGCATGGATGAAATACAGCTTCTGACATCATTTCCCGACTTTTCCGCCAAGGCAATCAATGAACCGAAATCCGTTTTCAACTGTTCCCTTTGGGCAATCTTCACCAATCTGTAATTTATAAGTTTTTCTATATTTAGTATGCATATTATGCATATAAATAAAATAAACTGATACCTTTCCGCCAAACGCGCAGCATCGATGGGAGGAAAGCTAACCACAAAGGCCACTTGTCTCAAAGGACGCAGCGCAGGATCGTAGACATCGTTACAAATGCAAATAATTGGACGCCTCAGGACATTGTGCTCGGCCTTGGCTCCCTTGGCCTTTACCTTGTTGAAAATGCCGTCGTTGACAAATTTGACAAGATATTCGATGGATTGACGAGGGGCACCATCGATTTCATCTAAATTGTAAATAGTGCAAGTCGTTTAAATATAATAATAAATAATATAACGGTAACATAAAGGTAATATAAAGGTAACATTGTAAGCTATCGATAGGAAACGAGCACTCGATAGGTGTGATCGACCGTTCACGATCGAGGAAGTTCGATCACCCTCGAGGAAGCGCCAAAGGAACAGACGTAAAATAGTTAAATAAAGAAAATATAAGTTTTACAAAATATATAAATAGTATGAATAAATACCTTCTTTATTCGTTACTACTTACCCAAAATAATACAATTGGGCCGCTTATCCTGATTCAATACCGACGACATCTGCGTGCCATTCTCCAGGGCCAGTTTGAAAGCCTCGGGGCTGCGATCGTCCGAGGCATTGATCTCGCGAGCATTATAGCCCGCATGTCGGGCAATGGTGTGGGCCAATGTGGTCTTACCCAAGCCAGGCGGACCACAGAGCAGGGCCACCTTTTGCATGGGCCTACCCAGGGCGTCCACATTTGTGTTCAGAGCTTGGCGGGATTTCTTTTGCCGCCAGCCACCATTTGATTCGAACTTGCCGGTGCGCTTATTGAAGCTATTCAGCTGGTTAGCAGCTCCTCCACCGCCGCCACCGCTGACACCGGTGCCTCCTTCCACCTGTTCCTGTTCCTTTTTGCTGTGAAAGGCCTTGCCAAACACCACCTTATCCCACATCTTTAGCCAGTAGAGCAGACTCCGATTGGTCATCTCGTCGGACAGCAGATCAATGTACTTCCTTGGCTTATACTTGTCCACCCAAAGGCGTGCAGTCTCCGTGTGGTCAGTGGCCGATACCAAGGTTATATCTGGCTCGGAGACGGTATCCAAAGCTGAGCGAAGGCGAACCTGCGGAAATAAAGAAATTTAGAGTCTGATATTACGATCTTTTACTTACTTACCATCTCCCTGGCCTCCTGCCATATCTTCTCCTTGGCTTCGCCCAGTAGACTTTCAACCACTGCCGACGCGCCCCTTACACTGAGCAAGTCCAGCTGTCGCTGTTCGTACTCCTCGGAATGGAATCGCACATAGATGCGCTCCAGATCGCTACGTTGAACGGCCAAAAAGGGCCAGTTGGGTATCTCGTAGGAGAGGTTCCGCATCTTGAAGTCATGCAGTGCCTGCAGGCGACTAGCATCGTCCTTTCGCAGAGTCTTGCTGGATTCGCGCATTTTCCGTCGCAATTCCAGGATCTTGTCGATGGCCTCGTTATCCCTCTGTTCCTCCGTCCGGGCCTTCTTCACCATGGGATCCTCGTAGGATTCGTGGCAGAGATCATCGATGTCGCCAAAGAGATCACGTTCCAGGCGCCGCTTATTGGCATTCTTGAGGCCCACATCCTGCAGCTGTTTGGCGGCGGCATTGAGCAGCGGCTCCTGGTCGAGTCCCCTGCTGGTCAGCTGAGTGTTTTCCAGCTCCTGTATGGCCGGCATACGCTGGAAGGGTGTGGAGCAGCCGCGGCCCGCCGGCGGGCCTTTTGGCGTACCGAAAAGTCGTCGATTAACGTAGCCACCGCTGCTGCCTCCGCCATCGTCCCCAGTTTCCGACTGGCTCGCTCCGAAGGTAATCTGTGACAGCTGCGGCGAGCCCAGAGAGAAGTTGGAGGCATCTTTAACTCCCAAGGGAGCTCGGTTTTCCTTCTGCTTCTCAGCTGCCTGCTTTGAGGTGCTCGGGCCATCGTAGGCGTCGAACTCGTGCGGCACATCCTCCAGCAGCTCCAACTCGTCTTGGTACTGCAGCTCGAACTCTTCGTTTTCGTCGGGATATTGGTCCATCGAAACCTCCGCCAGAAAATGAACAAAATTGTAAACAAAAGTTTGCCAAGTGCAAAATTCCCGCCAAAAGGGGAAACACAGCTGTTCGACAAAGTTGCCACCTTCTTAAACTATCGATATACATCGCGTCGCGACAATTAAAGTGAAACCAGCTGCCTTGGCTGGAAAAATATTCTCATAAAAGCCAATGTGACCAGCTAGCCGGTGAGGGGAAAAACCTGCCGAACTTCCCTCGATGTTTTTTTCCAACAATTGCTTCTAGAAGAGTCGGCATTTTTTTTAACATTTTCACATTGCTCGGTTTGCAGCGTGTTTCAGGGAATTAAACCTCATTAAGCGCCGAATAACAGCTAGATAGCCGCAGATATGGACAAGGTGAGTGTGCGGGCGACAGAGAATCAAGCGCAACAAAGGGACAACGTGCAAAAATTCTTAACCCTTGCGGTTTGCTGCAGGTGAACGAACTCAAGGAGAAGGGCAATCAGGCGCTGAACGCCGAGAAGTTCGACGAGGCTGTGGCGGCGTACACAGAGGCCATCGCCCTGGACGGCCAGAATCATGTGCTGTACAGCAACCGTTCGGCGGCCTACGCCAAGGCCGGCAAGTTCCAGGCGGCGCTGGAGGATGCGGAGAAGACGATCGAGCTGAATCCGACCTGGCCGAAGGGTTACTCGCGCAAGGGGGCTGCCGCCGCCGGGCTGCAGGATTTCATGAAGGCCTTCGAGGCCTACAACGAGGGTGAGTCTCCGTGAGCCATGAATCACCGCGACCTAACCTCACTTTGGCACCGCTTCGCAGGTCTCAAGTACGATCCCCAGAACGCCATACTGCTGCAGGGTCGGCAGGACATAACTGCCTCGGTGCTGAGTTACATGCAGTCGCAGGGCGATATTCCCATGGACATTGATCCGCAGCAGGCGCGCGCCAGGCGTGCACCTTCGCCGCCTCCCTCGAAGCCCGCTGAGCCGGCCAAGCCGGCCGAGCCGCGCGTGGAGGACATGACGGAGGAGGAGAAAAAGAAGTACTTTGCCAAGAAGGAGAAGGAGCTGGGCAACGCCGCGTACAAGAAGAAGGAGTTCGAAACGGCCCTCCAGCACTACCACGCCGCCATTGCCCAGGATCCCACGGACATTACATTCTACAACAACATTGCAGCCGTTCACTTCGAGCGCAAGGAGTACGAGGAGTGCATCAAGCAGTGCGAGAAGGGCATTGAGGTGGGCCGCGAGACCCGCTCCGACTTCAAGCTGATAGCCAAGTCCTTTGCTCGCATCGGCAACACCTATCGCAAGCTGGAGAACTACAAGCAGGCGAAGATCTACTACGAGAAGGCCATGTCCGAGCACCGTACGCCGGAGATCAAGACCTCGCTGAGCGAGGTGGAGGCCAAGATCAAGGAGGAGGAGCGCACGGCCTACATCAATCCGGAGAAGGCCGAGGAGGAGAAGGAGCAGGGCAACCATTTCTTCAAGAAGGGCGACTATAGCACCGCCGTGAAGCACTACTCTGAGGCTATCAAGCGCAATCCCGATGATCCCAAACTGTACAGCAATCGCGCCGCCTGCTACACCAAGCTGGCCGCCTTTGATCTGGGCCTGAAGGACTGCGAGACGTGCATCAAGCTGGACGAGAAGTTCATCAAGGGCTACATTCGCAAGGGCAAGATCCTGCAGGGCATGCAGCAGACCTCCAAGGCTCAGTCGGCCTACCAGAAGGCCCTCGAGCTTGATCCCAACAACGCGGAGGCCGTCGAGGGCTACCGCCAGTGCTCGATGAACTTCCAGCGGAACCCGCAGGAGGTGCTCAAGAACGCCATGTCCGATCCCGAGATCCAGCAGATCCTCAAGGACCCGGCCATGCGCATGATTCTCGAGCAGATGCAGAATGATCCCAATGCAGTGAAAGAGTGAGTATTTTCGAGCTGTTTAGTAGGATTTTTCTAACCAACTAAGCTAGCACTGAGGCTAAACGTCTAGAACTTTCGGTTTCAATGTCGAAATTAATTAGCATTTTTACCAGTGGCAGGCGAAGAGCTGAAAAGGAAAGCAACAAAAGACTGAAGAGACTTAAGAATTGAAAATACTTTCCTTAGACCACTAAGAACTGATAACAAAAATTACATTTTAATTAATAAACCTTTGTGTTTTACAGACACTTGCAGAATCCAGCCATCGCCGACAAGATAATGAAGCTACTGGAATCGGGCATCATTCAAATACACTAGGCACACTCCACCTCCAAGCACACACAGCCTCACACTCTCACACCTAACACACATACTAACTCACACAACACACCAACCATATTGATAAAAACAAGAAATTCAGGAGACAAAAGCCCAAATAATTCGCATTATACAATTTGAAGGCGCACCTCCACAAGCTGCTGGTTAACAACTAAAATATCGTTTTCTATGAAGAGACGGGCCACAACATTTAATGCTATAAACGTAATTACCTTAGAGATCGCAACGCCCAAACGCAGAAGGACGATAACTATAAATAATTAAAAACAACAACAACAACATGAATTGATAACGAAAAGGAAAGTAACAAAATCATTGATAAAATGTCTGCCTAGTTGATTTACGCGGATGGATGGAGTAGGCTCCAGACGTCAAGATCCTTATTTTCTTACTACAATAACTATGCTCTAGCTTAGCTCTAAAATAAGTTTTTGAATGTAAAATAAATGAGTCAAAGAATGGTAGAAGCTTTGGGTTTTTTGGGTTTTCAATTTCTTACGCTTGCCGCTCTAGTTTTGCACATTGCGATGTTGGTGTAGGGACCATTGAGCAACACCAGCAAAGTCGCTGAAAATATCGGCGAAAAGATTTGATTAAATTCCAGAGTTCAGAGCCAAGTTTGCCACCTTCTGAAGCTTTTACTAGTTTTCAGTAGCTTTTTACCAATTCTTTAACTTTACAGTCTCTTTCGTGTGGTTTTGCTAAGATTTCCCAAAAATGTATTAAAATGTGAACTGATACAATTTAAAAATTATCCTAAAAGCAGACAAAAATTAAGGATTTTGCCTTAAATGCAGAAGTGGAAGTAAATAACGCATACCCAGTGGAAACCACGCAGTTGAGGCTGTGAAACGATGATACGTCGATTGCCTTATCGATAAAAGGGCAGCAAAATTTGAGTTGTCGGAAATATTTAAAAATATCGTATCAATTATATTTTTTTTTATCAAAATAATAATATATAACTTAAAAATATCAATATATTTTATATTTAGGATATCTAGGAAAACAGCTAAATAACCGCCGATTTTGGAATTGTAGCATCTTTCTTTGACATTTTTCGCCAAAAAATACTTTAACTTTATATATTTTCGTAATCCACTTTCGATAGTTTTCCATAAACCTGTTCAAAGGCACACTTTTGATAACGGTACTCTGAAATTCTAAAATTATAGAAAAATATCAAATAAAAATATCGCTACTTCGATATTTGGGCAAACCAAAAAGCGTGATATAAATATATCATCTTTAGAAAACTTATCGATATATTGATATATATTATCAACAACCCTAGAGAAAATGGAAATGTGCTGATATTTGTGGTTTAGATCCTTTTTTGTCGTCCAAAAAGTGCCGTACGATAATGTTTTGACCCCAGCAAACGCAACGCTCCACCAGCGATCCGAGAAAAGTGTAAAAAGCACGCGAGTCCGTACCTCAAGCCAATCATTTTTTTAACCAGTGTGGTTGCGGCTGTGTCTGTGTTGTGCTGTGCATGTGTGCTCACTCGAATCGCGAAAACGAGAATAGAAAGATGTGCGGTGGTGAGCAGCAGCAATAAGCTATAGCCGCAGCTATAGCGTGAAATTAACACGCGAATCGAGACGAGCGAGTAAAGTCCCGGAACCCCGAAAAATCGTCACTTTTTTTTGTCCAGCTTCAATCACCGCAACGCAGGAATTTCGTCCCACTGCAGTCCCCCAAAAGAGCCAACAAAAGTGAGTTTTTTTTTATTTCTCTGCCTTTTCTGCGTTTCGGCGTTTCGGGGGCGCTTGGCAACAGGCCCGCAAAGAGCCAGAGCGCGAGCGAGAGGTGGCGAGTGGGGGAGTCGGGGGCGCGAGCGAGAGAGCGATGGAGAGAGCCGGGACGCCAACGATTATTACATGCTGCCGCTGTGGAGTGTTGTTGCTGCTGCTGCTGCTGTAGTGGTGGTTACAGTTGTTGTTGGAGCAATATGTGGCCAATATCTATTAACGGATTGGGAAGCAATTAGGCCCTGAAATAATGAGGCATCGATTTCTTGGGGAAGGCTCTACTCCGCTGCTCGGAACAGCTGTTTCCTTTTGCTTTCTAGCTTAAATTTCATATTAATTAAGGAATTAAATAATTAATAATTAGGACCATCTTCAAATTGTATTTTATAGCTGCTGGAATCGAAGATGAAGGGTTTTGGCAAGTTGGAGTAGAATTTATCTTAAGGAAACTTAGTTACTTTTGAGATTTCACTACTTTTTATATATTTGATGTTTTTTTATTTTAAAAAATATAAGATTGTATGCTTTATATACAAAATCTAAAGAAAGAAAATTCGGATTTATTTTAGAAACGTTTTAAACTGGTTAAATCAAGCTACGAACTAACTTTATATGAATATATTTAGGTCTTAATATAGCTATAATCCTTAAACTACTTACACATCCTACAATAATCTCTTTAACTCTTTAACCTCCCTTCTTCCCCCTCTTCAGTGCAATCCTCACCGCTGCACTACTCGACGATGCGGCCCCAGGCGCCTGGATCGCTGGTCGATCCCAACGAGGAGGAGCTACGCCTGGCGCCATGGTACTGGGGCCGCATCTCCCGGGAGACGGCCAAGACCATTTTGCACGGAAAGCCGGATGGCAGCTTCCTGGTCCGCGACGCTCTGTCCAAGAAGGGCGAGTACACGCTAACCCTGATGAAGGACGGCGTCGAGAAGCTAATCAAGATCTGTCACATGGATCGCAAGTACGGTTTCATTGAGACAAAGCTCTTCCCTTCGGTCGTGGAGATGATCAACTACTACAAGGAGAACTCATTGAGCATGTACAACAAGGCGCTGGACATCACGCTGAGCAATCCCATAGTGCGGATCTACGACGACGAGGAGTCGCAACCGCACGGCGACCTCAGTCTGCTGAGCAACGACTTCATTCGCACCTGCCAGCACCTGCAGCTGGCCGAGCAGAATCTCGAACAGAAGCGAAACTCCTTCAATGCCATTCGGGAGGAGCTGCAGGAGAAGAAGCTGCACCAGAGTGTGTACGGGAATGCGGAGAAGATATTCCGGAATCAGATAAAGGTTAACGAATCCTATATGAAAACGCCAGTGGATACCCAAGCAACGGAGACGCCCGAGGGAGTCGGCAGCGAGGGAGCCGGCGGTGTCGCATCGGCCTCGACCGGCAGCAATAATGTCAACACTCGACGCAGTCTGATGGAGAACAAGCAGCGCCTGCTGAATCTGCTCGAGGTGCTTCAGGCCAAGATACAGGACCTCAATCACTACATGGAGACGATGAAGAAGGAGGAGCTGCTGCTGGAGCGGCAGATCAACGCCAGCAAGCCGGAGCTGCAGATGCTGCAGTTGCGCAAGGACAAGTACATTGAGTGAGTACAATTATTAATTGTTTATTAACTTAACTTAACTTAAGAACTAACTATTCATAATTCATAAAGAGTACACATTTTCATAGTTAAAGACTGATATCGTGTGTTTTTCCATGAAATACTTTGGGCCAGGCAGGTTGTGGTCAAGAGGGCGAGGAGGATAAGTTGCAGTTTGCATTATTCTGCCAGCGAATCGCGAACCGCCGCGAACGGTTCTGGCTCATTTTACACGCTCGGCCGTCTCAGCCGATCGCTCATTCTGTCTAGCTTCGGCATCGATACCGATAATAATGGCATAACATTGTTAACGGAAGCCCCGGCTGCCTCACGGCCCCCGCCGAGTAGTCCTCGGTTCCAGAGCGTCTACGTGCCAGGCCAGCCACCCTTCTCAGCGAATTCGTTTCACCTATAAAAAAGTTTGCTTTTCGTTGGCAGGGAACTTTTCGATACAAATTTAAATTATTTATTTATTTGGAGGATGATAGCCATCCCCCTGCCCGGCACACATTTCCCTGGTTGTCTTTTAAACAATAAACCCATTATTTTGTATTCACTAGATTTTGGTTTTACCCTCCCCGTAAGTCCCCAATAGTAATATTCCCTGCTGGAGGGCTTGATAAGCGAATCCCTCCTTGCCTTTGGGTTGGTCTTCTCTTATCTAGATGATTAGTTTGCTTTGATTTTGGTCTCCAACATCGAAACCCTATTTATTTGTATTTGCAAGCAACAAATATATATATATCCGTATCAAGGTCGTGTTGAAAACGGGGTTCTGAACTCAAGTAGAGTATTTCTTTTTTTTAAATAGATAACGTCCTATCGGTTGCCTATCAGTTCACATTAGCTTTCATAAAGTTCAATAAAATATCATAGCTCAAAAGAAGCAAGAATATGCAGTATAATTCTTAACTTTTGGGTAATAAATAAGTATATATGATAGTTTTTTACAGGTTTAAAGAATATATACATATTGCTATAGGTTATGAATTAGTTTATGGGCTCTTTTGTAGAGACTAAACCCAACTAAATATAATAATTTAAAGTATTTATGAAATTTATCACTAAAATTTCAATAAAAAACGTGGGGAGTTATTATAGAATTTTAACAAATAAAACCTTCAATATTTCTGGAATTTGTAGCACATTTTGCTAAGCTATTCCCATATGGTCTTCTAGATCATTTACTTCTCTGGGAGATTTCCTTTTCTTTCAATTTAATTTGGGGTTCATCTCCCAAAACTGGCACAATCTTTGGCAAAACCTCAGTCGGTTAAAAGACACCTAGTTAGTAGTTGCCTAG
>JAEIHY010008071.1:0-20312 GCA_018904565.1 Drosophila tsacasi | reverse complement strand
TTACAAAAATGTGGATTTTTAATAACATTTTTGTAGTTCTTCCCGAAAACAAGACTGTTGTAACTCAACTCAAAAATAATTAATTAAATACTTAAAATAAAAGTGAAGAAAATATCAGTGAAAAGTGGTTGAAAAAACTCATTTAAAATAAGTACTTTAATTAATTGTAGAATTATTTATCATATGTTTAATTAATTGTTATTTAGAATAATATTTGAGGCCTCAAACGACTAAACAAAGAAAGCGAAGAATTTCCAAAGTTTTAGCTCAAAAATAAAATTATATGAAAGCTAAAAATGTATAACCAACCAATTTTTTTCCAAGCTTTATACAAACTTTTTTCATTATAATTAAATAACTTAATAGTTATAATTTGATTAATAATAGTTATAAAAATCGAGAGCCGCTTGCAAAACACTATAAATTGTAAAAAAAAAAAAAAAAAAAAAAAGAGCAGCAGGGTCTTGTGCTGTCTCATCGGAATGAAAGCAAGAAAAATGCCGACAGTATTTGTAGTATATTTTTTTATGATTTCTTTTAGTTTAGTATTGGATACCAGAGACCACCGCCTAGGTTTTGGCCCCGTTCCTCCACTCATAATGCTGCCTTGGCGGCTATTTGATTTACTGAGCCTGCGAGCTCAGCACCACACAGCGCACAAAAGTCTGGAATATATTTATTGTTATATTTCTATATGTTAAATATTAGACAATTATTTAAATCTAGACATTAAATTAGGGAGTAATTTGTTCACTATTTATATATTTATTCAATACATTCATTCAATCAAATATTACTAAGACTTGAAACATTTAAGAAAATATACATTCGATCTTGCTTATGTTTTAATATGTATATTTGTATTATTTATATATTATTAAGCTTGCAAGGGGCATTTATATTTTATTAATGAATATATGCATGTATATTCCTGATCAACTTCAACAGTCGATTCAATCTAGACCAGTTTCTAAGCTTTTTAAATATATGAATATGTACTTGTATATTTACATAACTCCAGCTTTATATCTAGTTATGAAACTTTTTATTAACTTTAGAAATATGGTATAAATTTTATAAAAATGTTACGACTATATTTTATAACTTCTATACTCCAAATAGACTTTTTCTTGTCAGATTTAATTCAAAATATAAAATTCCCCAACCCCTTAAGGGGAGAAGCAGCATACCTTAACCTTCTCACACTTAAGACATTTCAAGTATCAAATTGATACCCTTACCAGATCCTTATGATCTTTTCTAAGATTACCTAGAACTGGGCTAAGTTTTCTTTGTGTGTATTATGTGTTTGATCCTCTTTTTTATATTTATTTCTGCAGTGCCTGAGAACAAAATGAGGATGAAGGCGGCAAGTGCCGCCACACACACACAGCCCACTCTCTCCCTCTACAGATATATATATATATATATATATAGTGCCCGACTGTGGCTATATCCTCGCTTTGCTGCCCGCTTTGAAGGATGACGCCAATTGGCCTGCGTTTCCTTAGCGCCAACGTGAGGCGGCGAAAGAGACAGCCTGTGTGGCTGCGAAAGAGACGGGGCCACAAGAGGAACATGGCATTTTTGCCGGCCAGAAGCTTGGTGGCGCCTCAAGTAGCCGGGATTGCAAAAAAACAACAACAAAAAATAATAAATAAATATAAAAAAAAGAGCAGGAGATGGAGCTGCAAGCGCATAACTCCGCTGAGGAGGCTCAGGCTAAGGCGGCGGCGGCATCGGCTTCTGATCAAACGGCAACGTCTTCAATGCCCAGCAACAACACCAAAAACAACAACAACAACAACATCGCCACAACAGCTACAACATCTGCAATAACAACAACAACAATCAGCCAGTTTGGAAAGCCTTAAAACAAAAGCGCGTTGGTAGCCAGCGAAACTACAGAAAAAAAACTACATAAAACAAGATGGGTTAGTTGTCTAAATCCTTTTCTCAACGAAGCAGGGAATACGCTGACTTATCACTTTACAGACTTAAAAAAATATATAGTTTATACACTAGAAACATATAAAAACAATTATTATTATTAAAGTAAAACACAAGACTAGTGGATATTAGGAAAAACCTTAACCGAGGGTTTCCCTTCTAAAAGATTGGGTAAATATATTTTAATAATCAAACTTTACCACGGTTCTTTTCTATTATTATGTGTATTAAAAAAGAATAATATATTTGATTAAATATAAAAATTGTATACCTTCTAAGTAATTTAATATTAATTTTCTTTTAAAGAAAGAAGAAATTCCAATGAAAACACAAGCTTTTAAAGAAAGTCTTAATCATTTTATAGAAAGCAAACCTTACCATATATTCTTATGCATTAAATATGCATTAAAAAAGGTTATACAAATTTAATTAAATTTAAAAATGTTATTTTTTCTAAATAATTCATTATTAAATAATTTTGAAAAAGAAGAAATTCTAATAAAATTGAAATTTATAAAGGAATATAATTCAATAATTCTGTAATAATCAAGCCTTATCATGGTTTCCTAGTATAATTAATTACATATAATTTTAGAAAACTTATTTTGTAACTTATTCATTATTAAATAATAAAGATTGTTATATAATATTTCATTTTAGAATATATATTATTAAATAATAAAATTAATTAATTAATTAAATTAAATTTATTTATTCCTATAAATACTTCCCTTAAACCCCTCGAAAAGGGTATACAAGAGACCTCGTTGAGGTGGATTTTGGGGGGGATTTCGGCGGTGCTCCCAAGGAGGTTTCCCCAAACAGAGACACAGGGAGAGAGGGGGGCCTGGGCAATCCTTGAGTCGTGTTCTTTTCATGTCCTTTTGCATTTAAGTGTGCACTCGTTCGATTTCGTTTTTCTTTTCTTTTTTTTTGTCTTTCGGATTGGATCGTCTTTATTTTGAGACAACGACGCCGGCAAACGGGGCAAAACCCAACCCCAAACCCTTGCTTTCCCTCCCGTCTGTCCGCCCCTCCATCCAAACCCCTTCGTAACTACCGCCCTCCCCCCTGTGTGTGTGTCCAGCGACATCTTCGGCAAAGTTATTCAAGTGGCGCCAGTCAAACATTTTTTTGTGCAAGAACAACAACAACCGGGGCAGCGGCAATAAAAACAACAACTTTTCGGGACTTCAAGACAACAATGAATGGCGCTTCACACACGCAGATATATACTATATACATACATATGTATATAGGGGGAGAGGAGCAATGACCAGTGGCTCTCAAACTATGCCCAAAATGCAACCAAAATTTATCCTTTTTACCGAGGAACTTTTATATGATTTTATAGAATTATAAAACATGATTGCACCATAGAAAAATGACTTCTAATTTAACATGTAATTTATTATTTTAACATTATTATTGTTTATAAAAATAGAAATTCTGAAAAAATTATAATGGCTATATGTCTGAGCAGATACAAATATGTTGAAAAACATTTTATAAGACAATTTTAGGGAAAATTAAAGCTTAAAAATATAATAATTAAGTTAAAAATAGATTAATTTGAATTCGGAAAACTGTTGTGAGTTAGGCTAATAAATCTGCATACTAAATATTTATTTATTAAAAAATTATTTTTTTTGTTTTTTTTTTTACAATTTTAACAATTTTAACCCCTTAAAACATATCGAAAAAATTTGTACATTTATTTTTCTACCAGACATGGCTAGATCGACTTGGATGTTAATGCTAATCAAGAATATATATGATTTATAGGGTCGGAAATGACTCCTTCACATGTTTCTGTGCTTCTGACTGGTATTATAATATCCCGAAGGGAGTACTAAAATTTAAATATTTATCCATAATTTCAAAGACAATTTTTGGGAAAATTAAAGCTTAAAAATGTAATAAATAAGCTAAAAACTGTTCTGAGTTAGCTTTTATAAGGCTAATAAATCTGCATATCATATTCAATTTATTTCAAACTAATTTTTTGTTGTTTGTTTTTAATTTCAAAATTTGTGAAAGTATTTTTAATTTTGTTAATAGGTAAATTCTTTTTTAATCGATTATTTCTTTAATAAAAAAATAATATAGTAAACTCTTTGAATTATCTACTATCTCTGATGTTTATTATATTCAAGACTTATTTTTGAACTTACAGCAGGAATAACTTTAGCTAAATTGAATTACCTATTCTTCAAAGCTTAACAAATCATTCTGCTAAAGGACGTGCTCCCTTTCTTGTTTATATATAATTAAAAAACTGTGTGACAACAATTCCCTTTCTATTCTATATTCTTTTTTTTGTCACAAAATGCCTGTCGGGGGTTGAGTTGGTTTTGGGGGTGACAGGACCTGGACGACACACAGTGGGTGTTGTTGTGAGTGCAGTGAAAAGTCATCGACAGATTAGCCGACAATTTGGTGTCACTTTGCCCCGAGGACAGGACACCGAGGACAAGACATCAGCTGCCGCTGACAACGCTCTCGCTCTGCGTCGGATGTTTCAATTCGCAAGTTGCGCTTCCTTCCGATCACGTGGCCCAAACGCCAGCGGCGGCCGTTTCACTTCCGCCCGGCCGATAGCTTCCGTCCGTTGCCAAAACAGTCGTCGAAGGATTCCCCAGTCATTCCCAGTCATTCCCCAGCCATTCGGCAGCCATTCAGCCATCCATCCCGTCAGCCATCCATCCATCCGCTGGTCCAGCCAGGACATCTAAGCGTTTGTCCACTGAAAGCAGAGAGAGAAAAGTTGAAGAAGAAAATACATTGAGTCTGGATTGCATTGAAAGTGTTATTTAAAATTTTGAAATAGATTTTCTTAAGGCAAATTAATATTTATTTTAATTGATATACATAAACAGCACTAAGGATTGTATATTTATTAATTAAATAATTACAAGGATCTCAGAAAAAAACTCTTAAAAGTCTAACAATAATATATTTAAATGTTTAAATTTTAAATTCAATTTAAAATTTCGAAATAGACTTTCATAGAGAAAATAATATATATTTTAATTGATAAACATAGGCAGCAGTAAGGATTAACTAAATAATGACTAGGATCTCAAGAGAAAACTCTTGAAATGTTAGAAGTAATACATTTTATATTTATTAATTAAATAAGAAGAATTCTTATAGAACTTTTTAAATATTTTTTATTAGCAGAAACTCTATGACTTTTATAAATATTTTCTTTCTGTGCCTACACCAGTTCATTTTCAGTTCCATTTCCCCGCACCAATTTTTCCCATTTCCCATTTCCATTCACCCCGCGTGACAATTACTCATGAATACATTTTGCGCCTGATAAAAGTGCGCGAGGGGGTTGGCTGGCAGCCGTTTGCGTTTTATTTATGGTTTTATTTGTGGCAACACAAAAGCCTGCCACGAGCCAGGACTCGAGTGGGAGGATGGGTAGGAGCAGGATGGATGTAGGATGAGCTCGAGGATGAGTTCGAGGATGAGTTCGAGGATGAGCTCGAGGATGAGCTCTCGGTACGCGTCATATGTTTGCAACTGCCTCGCGTCTCGTATCTGGCAAATATAGTATGTATATCTATTTCTATATCATCCAAATTCAACCTCCCTTCGGTCTCGTATCTGCCTTCAGACCCATAACCATAAAGTCAATTTATTTATTAAGTTTTTATCGCAAACGTCGTCGCCTGGCCACAATGGAGTCCCGGGGAGTCCTGGGAGGGCATGCCTGGGGGGTTCAGCTATTAACTAGTTGTTGTTGATTTGATTTGATCGGATCTGTAATGTGTTTTGGCCACTTTGCGGGTGTGCCCCCGGTTCAAGGACAACCAGCTTGTGTCCTAGCTGTGAAAGTTAACTGCTCTTAAAGGTTTAGTTGCTTAATTCTTTCTCAATTCTTATTTGTACACTTTATTTAGATGGAAAATGTATTTGAAATATTTAAAATAATTATAGTATATATATAAAAATCTATTTAATAAATATATATATTTCATAAACTCAAAAATTGCATAAAACTCACCATTTTGTACATATGTTTGGCCTTATTCTGTAATTGTTATTTCGATATATATTTTTTGTTGAACAATTGCTTCAGTTTTGAACTCTATTGAGTGCATTTATTCGCTGGCCCATTTATGGGTGTATCGCCCACCCTAAATGCAATTGGGCATTTTCCTAATTTTCCATTTTCCAAAGTGCTGCGACAGTTAACGGGCAGCCGTGCTTAATGGCACGGAAATGAAAATCGTTGCGCGTTTTCCACCATTTCCCTGTCTCTACTTAGCTGAACATTTGTTTTAATTAACGAAAATTAAGCAGACGCCTACGCACCAAATTTCCCACTCAATGTGACCGATCGCTCACCCCCGCTTAACCCATTAGCATTACCATTTATTTTTTTATTTTATTTGCTTTTTCATCCTTGTTTTTCCACTGGCCCCTGGCCACTCGCCAGCGGCAGCTGTACGCGGGTGCCTGTTGTCCGGTATGTAAATTAACTTAAATACCCTAGAAATTAATTAGCAGCGATTGAGATCGCCCCGATAATGACAACACACAACACACAGCACACACACACAGGGGAGCGGGATGGGGAGATAATACCCGATCGGGGATCGGCGACGACCACCGACTGTTCCGAGTGGTTTTTCAGTGGTTCCGCTTCGCGTTTAACCCTTCGCTCGTCCCCGTTCCAATTTTCGGCCTCCGCAGTTTCCTCAGTATATATTTCTTTATTTTTTTCGGTTCGGTTCTGTTCTGTTTTTGTTTTTTTGTTTCTTTTCGAGAACGTCGTCGCTGTGGCGGCGACAGTAATAATGATGCGTTTATCCAAAACGAGCATCAGATAAGCGCCAGCCGGAGGCGATCGACAAGTTTGATAAGGAGCGCTGCCTGATAACAGAGAGAGATGGCTATACGAGCGGTACACTGGGAGAAATAGGAGGGAAATAGGAGAAAGGGAAGCCAGGGAAAATGTAGAATTGAGATGATAACTGCAAGTAGCCTGGAAATTAATTCGCTTTCATTTATTTTCTGGAAAGAAGCGAAAGTAATAAGAATTTTGTATTTGCTAAACTTGTTTTATTTTTAATACTTTAAAAATTTATAATAATGATTTTTAGGAAAATTAAAGCTTACAAATTGAATAACTAGGTTAAAAATGGATTAATTTTGATTTGGAAAAATGTTTTGAGTTAGTTTTTACAAAGCTAATAAATCTGCATACTGAAATTCAATATCTTCACAATCTTCTTTCATCTAACACCCTGCAAGCGTATTTATTTTCTATTTATTTTCTCATCATTCATCACCAATTGTTCTCAGTGTGCAGAGAGAGGACAGCGTGTGTGCACATCATTCAAATGCCAATTAAAGGCGCCGGCTTACACAGAACACAGAGACCTCTGAGAACGGTCCTGCGCTCGAGTTGTGGTTGTAGGACTCGGAGGTGGAGTGCACCGATCCGATCTGATCCCAAAAACAAAAACCCTGAGCAACGGATCCTGGAGAACGGATCCGAGAAAGGCTGAAAGGCAATCAGCTGTCATTTGGAGGCAAACAAAGTGGACATGTCCCGTCCTCGCGCCCCCTCCTAAGGGGCTCCCTCTCCTCAGTTTCGGTTTCGGTTTCATTCGGAACACCACACCGCAGATACCCTGCGGAGAGATGTGGACAGGTTGTTGATGTTAGCCGATTAGAATCGTATCGTAGGCGTAATGAGGCCTAATCACCAGTCACCAGGCACCCACCTCGCTCTAATTAGGGGGATCTTGGCCAGGTGCCAAGCTAGAAGGGTTAAGAGAGGCTTTATGAGTGATTCTATTAGGGGTAAAGTGTCTCAAAGAAGCCTGAAATATTAATATTATGAAAATACCTTTTTAGATATTATTATATTTGCAAAAACCCCCTCGTAGCTCATTGGCCCAGCCCGAACGCTTCCGAAAATGAGGCAAAAACAAGTGGGAATGGTATGAGACTGACATCGGTTACCGGGGGCCAAGACTGGGTACCCCAAGACGAGGCCAAAACCAAAAACCCAAAACCAACAGCGAGACCCAAAGCGAGACTGACACTGACTGAGCCCACTGAGCGCCGCTTCGGTCCACTCCAGGGCCACGCTCGACCCATTGTGATGGCGATTGTGTTGGGGCCCGGCTCAAAAGCGGCGCTTGGATTCGCGACTTGCCCAGAATTCTTCCGGCGAGGAGCCAAGCCAAGGGGCCATTCATCGATCAAGTTGCAAGCGCCACGACGAGAAAGGCGAAACGTGAGGCACCAGAAGCTGCACCACTGCACAAACTTGGCAAAAAAAACAAGAAAACAAAACAAAAAGAAGCAAGAATCTGCAGGCTGAGATCTCGTCTCTGAGCCCCATTTGAATACTCCCGAACTGCCACTCGCACTCGCATTCGTATACGTGTTTTTGATGCACTCAAAAAAAAGCAAAGGAAACCTTACGAAATATATAAATACCCTTAACTTCTGACTGAGAGGGGTAAACATATGAAAGTGGCGTTCGATTTTGAGGTAGTTAACAGATTTAGGTAAAAAGAAGAAAGAAAGCAAGCTAACACTTAGATCATGAAAATCGATCATAACTAAGCTAAAAATTGATTATTTGAGATTCGGACTCGTTTGTCGATGCTGATCAAGAATATATATCATTTGTAGGGTCGGAAATGACTCCTTCACCCTGCAAGGGTATACAAATATATTGATTTTTCTTTTAAACTGGTTGGAAATTAAAGGAAAAATATTACTCGCTTTTTTATAACCCACAATAGACTCGAGGGGTCGCAGTGCATAATCCTCTTTAAATATTATTATTATAACCCCTTTTTCTAACCGTGTACCCTCGCTTGCTTCTGCTGTCGCTGTCGCTGTCGCCAAAAAAAGAGTAAAGCCAAAGCGTCGTCTTCATCGCAGCGCCAATCGGAAGGAGAGCAGCTCATTGTCTCAGCTCGGGAATCGGGACTCGAGATGGGGGAAGGAGCAGGAGCAGCTCCTGATGCCCAATGCTCAATGCCCGATGCTGTGAGCTGGAAAACAGCGGATCAGCAGGCAGTTCGGGACTTTGTCTTTGATCGACGACTGTTCAACTCCAGTGAGCTGACGTCGTCGTCTGGCCGATACCGTTGTGCAGCCGCGTATCCCCCGGATCTGCATCTGTATCTGCATCTCTCGGGCCGAATTGTATCTGAAACCGAAACCGAAACTGAAGTAGAAGTTGGTAGTGGAAGTGGAGGATTTTTGTGAGTGTGTGTTTTTTTTTTTGGCCGGCAATTGATTCGCAATTCCATGGGGCGAGCATTGATTTTGATCGACCACGACAGGCGCGCCAGCCGGTCGCCTTCAGATCCGATCCCCTCCAGCCGCTGTTCCTGATATTCTCCCCTTCTCCCTGTATTTTATTTGTATTTCTTTTTCAGTATGTATGCATTGCCCCCCTCGAGGCGGACGCAAATTTTATTGACAGCGCCAGTTGGCAGCCGAGGATCGAGAATTGGGAATCGACTCGGAGCCACTGAGCCGCTGATGAGTGCATCATTTGGCACTCGTGTGAATATGGGTTCAGAGAGAGGAATATATAGGATCATCTACGAATATAAATGGTTTATTATTAAAATATTTTTCAGGGAGTTAAGAGGCGCTTTACCTTATTAACAAGACTGAAAAGGTTGATTAAAGTCGATTAAAAATTAAAGCAAATTAATTTTCTGCAAGTCTTGAAAGTCTATTAAATTATCCTTCAAACTGTCGTATTTTCTTGAAGATTTGTTTATATAAAACCAATCATTTATGAATAAAAATATTTAATTCTGTATAGACCAATGCTTTTTATATTTTCATTAAACCCATTTTAAAGAAATGAAGGCGGCGTTTTCCTTTTGACAAGTCTAACTAATATTCTATATAAATAAATTATTTTCTATTAAGTTATGCCTTTAAAATCGCTATTAAATAATTTTCCAAGATATTAAGGCGTGCTTTTCCTTTTAAAAATTCTGAAAAGATTTCCCTTCACCTGTCTATTTCTGCTTAGACCTGTTATTTCAAATAAAACCAATTACTTGGCTGATGATGAGCAATGGATGAAATATGCCCCATTCTCGGGCCCTTTTCCCTTTCATTCTGTTTGCCAAAATTCGCTGCAAAGTGAATCCACAAAAATCGGTGAGAAGAAGAGAGGATTTCTGGGATTTTTGGTATTCATTTGTTTTATTTTATTTGATTTTTTTGGGGGGAACGACAGTGAAACAGTCATTTGCCGGACCATTTGCCGTGCAGCGTGGCATCACTACAAAGCGCCCCACGCTAATTGCGGCAATTAAGTGCACAAAAATCTAACGACAAAAATCCGTGGCATGCTGCGGCATGCGGCACGAAGAAACCCCACTCCCTGCGACAAATGATTTAGCGGACTATCATCAGGTAGTGGCCCAGCTCTTACCTGCCTTTTGTTGTCCGGAATTCGGCGTTAAATGCTCTGCGCCCAGTTGCGCATTTGCCCCTTTGATGTTTGATGTTAAATTAGCGCCGAAGACTGCTCCGGATCCTGCGACTCTCTATAAAGAATATATATATCATTCTATATAGATGTATATAATTATAATAAATATATAACTTATAGGTACCCGTATCACCAGCAATCGGTAGCATCCATGATCCCTGATTCAAATCAGCAGGCGGAAAATGCTAAAAGAAAAATTAAAGAGTTCCCAAAGGATGTTGATTTATAGATAAATAGATAGATTTATAGATTAACTGATGTAGATCTGCATCTAATATTTACCAACTAATAGTATAATATTATATTAATATTAGGTAATTGATTTAACTAACAAGTTAGTGTTCTAGCTGCTGCAGGAATCTCTAAACATAACTCCCTACTTAAGAAACTCTGACTGTTGAATTGTGAATACAAAAAATAAAAGATAGGGAAGTTAACGTAACTTTTTCTTATTCTGTATATATATTTTTTTAATTTCCTGAATTTTAATTTTGTAAAATTTACAAAGTATCATCTTAATCTTAGGGGCCATCCTTTGGTTAGGTATAATAATTTGAATCAAATAATAACTTAACAAAAAATTAAGTTTATGGACTGTCCTCAAAGTTCTTTTCTCATCTCATATCCTCCTGGAAAACTCCTCCAAACTCCAAACTCCAACTCCACCTCCGACTCCTACACTTTTGCTTATCTGAAATGTCGGCAGGAAATTTGCGCCGCTTTGATATGATCGCCGACGATGACAACGGCAACAGCAACACAAAACAGTGGGGCGTTTCTTAAAAATTGATCACAAAAAACTAGGAAACTATAATGTACAATATAAGCAATGATTTATAAAATAACTATAAAAATATTACATATTAAATAAAATATTAAAAAGAGGTTCAAATTTAAAAGTACCAAAAGTTATATATATATATATATGTATATATTATAGCGTTGCCCTAGAACTCCCGACATTCATTCATTTCCATATTTCAGTTATTTCCATAAAAAGAATCCCTATGTTTTATTTATTAAAATTAAATAATTAAAATACGAAAAATACCAATCAATAAATAGAGACACCTTAAGAATGAGAACAAAGGACGCCTACATTTTTTCCTATTCAACATTTAAGAACGCAACCACTGTGAAAACGTTGCTGAGATTTTTTGATGGAACAATATTTTCGCTTGTCCGTCCGTCTGTCTGTCGGTTGTTGTTCTGTCGTCGGGGGCATGTCAAGCGCCAATTGGAGCCACACTTTGCCAGGGGGCAGGGGAGGGTTGCAGGGAGTTCAGATTCAGATTCGGGGCTCTGTGGCTCCAGTGGCTCCCGGTGGATCCGCCGCTGGCTTCTTCCTGTGCTGCCGCTCACGATGACGAAGCGTTGACAAGGCGATGACAGATTTCTGCGAATTTTTCGCATTAGGCTTTGAACTCGAGCATTTGTTTTTGCAGCCAGTGGAACTGGGTCGATGGGCGGGTGAACTGAGAGAAAAATTTGTAGTCTAAAATAAGACCTCAACTGTATCTGGAGGATGCCTTAAGCTAAGGTTAGTTTTGTTAGTGAATTCTAACAATTTAAGAGGGTTTTAAGTAGGTCCTAAAAATATATTTATTTTATTATATTTTAATTTTCTTACTATATATTTCTCTCTCTGTGTTTAAGAGGGGGAGGCAGGACAGGACAGAGGGGGATCTCTGAACGGCGCTACTGTTTTCGCTCAAGCGCTTCGCTCGCCGACGGCTCGGAACGGCGGGCAAGTGGCGCTGGCCTTTGATGCTAACGGTTCTAGAGATGCGCGTCGATTTCCGCGGAAATTGCTAATAGAATCATAGCCCAGTTGGCCACCCCCCCCTTGCAGCACCCCTCATCCCCTCAATTGAGCCAACTTTATCAAAGGGTTGACTTTGTCCAAGCGCCAAGCTCTAGTCGCCTTTTTCTTTCGATTTCATCATCAGAGAGGATTCGCTTGGAGGATGCTTATGATGATGGAGATTTCCTGGTTCAGTCTACACAGAGGGGGGCGGGTTAAAGAGGGGTGTGAGGGGCTTGTACAGGGGTTAAGGGGGGCCAGGACCCAGCCACCTGATGATGGCGTCACGTAGCTCGTTTATGACGGCGCCTGTGGGAAAATGTTAAACAGCGGCACAAAATTTCTTACATCTCAAAACACTTGAAAATTATAGAGAAACTAAAATCTTTGTAAATTTTATTTTTAAATTAGAATTTAAGTCTTGAGAAATATTTATTTAACTACTCAAAGCCGATTTTTTATGAAGTTCAAGCACTAATTAATTATTAATCTAATATATATTTTTGCCAAAGAAATCCAAATCAAAGAAAGAAGAGTTTTCCCCTCTGTGCAACTTGGCAGCTCTCCTATGTTTGGGTGGGGCTCCTTGGATTACTTTAAGTCCCCAGCTCTAGCTCTCAGCTTTAGCTACCAGCTCCATCATGTCCATGTCCAGGTCCATGTCTCAGATCTCTGCCACCAGATGCCCTTTTGACCAAATCTGCGCAAAATGCCAGCAAGTGAATGGCACACAACAGAAGCCGGCAGGAACTCCCTCAATGAGTTGGCTAAATAAGCTCGGAAACCTGAAATGTATAATAATGTGTGCCATGGGTTAAGAGTTATGAGTGTCGAGTGCCAAACGAAGATGTGAATGTCAGATGACTTGCTGGGAACCTTGGGAATTATGAATGGTTTTAAAGAGTTGGGATTACGCAAGAAAAAAAGGCCATCATTTAAGGGGTTTATAAGAAATTAACACTAAGAAATTTAATATATTTTAATGATTATTTTCCAAGTACGAAAAATATGTTAATAAAAAGTTAGAGTTGTGCTTTCTCTTTAGAATTTCATTTAATGAAGAATCTAATTTAAAAACCCTCTAAAGATTTCCCTTAGAAACCAATTCCAGCTGGACTTCTGTCCAGTTGGTAGTTTCCAACATTTGTGGTTAATGACGGGGCACGTCGAGCGATAAGAACTACTGGTGATATCCTCGCCATATCCTTGCCATATCTCCCTCGCATGCCTCCCTAAACTGGTCCTCATTAGACATCGCATTGTCACAATATTTACGGGTGACTGGCCCACGGCCGCCGGTTGGTGTAGGTCGATGATAACTATCTCCAAGCCGATCGATCGATCCGCTAGATATAATAGTTAAAGCCCAACCCCCGGTGCTGGTGACTTTTTCAAGTGCACACGCGTCGAACGGCTAAAATGACAAAAGACGGCGGCCGCCGATGCCGCCGTCAAGCCATTGAGATTTAATTGCACAAAACGCCAGTTGAGCAATAAAATTTATGACCTACAAATAATAGGTCGTAGCAGATCCGAGGGGTACAACCGGGGCTATGGGGCAAGCATCAAGCCGACTACATAGTACAATCGGCAGCAATCGCAGCTCTTTGATGAATATCGCCAGCGGCGGCGACGGCAATGACAACTCAAATGAAATGGCCCTGGTTGAGGAGGAGCTATACCAGCTGAGCCTCAATTAAGTGTGGGAGGATGGGTTAATAGAGCCGTTAATATTAGGAAAAACTATCTAGGAAAATTGGGAGAATTTTCAAATATTAAATAAAAGAGAAATATAACTCTGAAAGGGTTTAAAAATCTACAAACCAAGGCTCTCTTGGGAAAGTCTTTCTTTTTGGCTTGTATATTTCATATTTTTTTTATAAAACTCTTCTCCCAAGCTTAAGAGGATGGGTTAATAGAGCCCTAATATGAAGGAAAACTATATAGGAATATTGAAAACATTTTCAAACACTAAATTCAAACCAATTCAAACTCCTAAAAGGCCTTTAAATGTACAATACAAGACTCTCTTCAGATTAAATAAATATTACTTAGACTTATCTTATTATTTAAGACTTATTTTTCACATTTAAAGATGGGTTAACAGACTCATTAAAACAAAATCAATACTTTGCTATATATTATATGGGACAACTTTTCAACATTAACTTCGAATTAGCTTTAAACATATTCAAACTAGAATATATTCCCCAATTAATGAATTACCAACTTTGATTCGGATTGTGAAAATATCCACGCACAGCTGCTGATAATTCCAGAGAGATCTCTAAGGACTTGGGGGTGATGGTGGGTTTCGTAAGGGCAGTCAAGTAGATTTAATTGCCGCCGTGACCCTCGATTGCAATCCATGAGATGATTGCCTCTGTGTGTTTTCCTTTCGTTTCTCCAGGTTTTCAGTGTTTTCCAGTTTTTAGTTCCACAAAAATAGTCTCGATTTCATCTCTCGATTCCCGAATTCCCATTGATTTCAATTGCTGGCGGCCCAAATATCGATTACAATGCGGACAACAAAGGGCGGGAGGATGCATCGCACACAAAGGAGTGCAGGAGTGCCAACAATGGACTCAAAGGACCAAATCGTTTAAGGCCATTAGAGCCTGAGTGAGCTACCTGGCTCCTGGTACTTCGGAGTCCGGACTTAGGATCACTTAATTCCCCTCTCTTCTCCTGCCAATCACTCCCTCCCCCACCTTTCGGTTTTGTGTTCCAGATGCGAATTGTTTTTCCATGGATTTCCACACGTGTAATCGATAGGCAGGTGGCGCTCCTATCGATTTTTTGCAAAGACTGTACTGCGGGTAACTTAATATGGAGTTTAGAGAAGAATGGGCGGTGTTTTTTTTCCATAATTAACATTTCAAGGAAAGAGACAATTTTGAAAAGACGTTTAAATATTTCTAATAATTTATTGAATGAAGAGATTTTTGACTACGCTTATAAGGTTAATTTATATTGATATTTTTCTTGAAAACACCCCCAAACCACCTCCTCCATTTCCCCCCAAGCAGTTCTTAGAATCTTGTATCCCACAGATACATTTTATACACAGATTTACAGACATTCTCAGGGAAAATAATCAAATAACCAGAGTTAGGGGACAGACCGTTCCGCCAAATGAAGTTGGTTTGGGACCCATTCGCAGATCTCTTTTCTTTCCCAATTGCCCAACATTTTGTCAACGGACCGACAACAAATGCCGCCCCTAATTACAGGCTCCCATGGTCCCCTCTTAACCCTACCATAGGCCCCCCCTTGGTACCTCTTTGTGCCCCCTTTCGTACCCCCTTTCGTTTGCCGCAAATCGCAAAAGCGTAAAAATATGTGACAACGCCCGAGGCAGCGGTCCAATGGTCACCGCTCGTTAGGCCAAAGCACTGAGGGGAAATTTCGGTACTTGAGTTCCCATTATTCTCTATTATTATATTCAATTTCTCTTGATAATTACCATAATTCAATTAACTTTTTAAACCCTTTTCTCACTACATAAAAAGCTGCGAAGCTTAAGTAAATGAATTTATTCCCTTGCCTAATTTGTATTGCCTTTTTCTTGCTAAATATTTTGTAGAAATTAATTGTAGTCAGCTACCCGATTTTCTTACAGTGTTAGGGTCTTACTGGTCGCTCCGCTGGCCGCTCCAGTTCACGCCCACAAATTGCGTCGCCTCTTTACATAATGGCTATATGGTGCACAGGCCGGGGACTTCCCCTGCGAACACTGCGAACAATGCAATTGTTGTGCAAGTTGCGGCCAATGGGCGGGCATTTTAGAGGGGGGGATACATAAAAGGGGGGTCTTAAAAAAAAAGAAGAAGAAATCCCCTTCTAAAATATCCGCAATCAAAACCTCCACAATATGTGTGTGTGTGAAAGATCGCGAGTTGCGTTCCGAGTGAGCTCTTTGGGTGAAAGTACCCTTGCCCTGAGCCCCTTAAAAAAATACTACCCCTAACAGCCACTATGGTGAATTTATTTTAGTATAAAACAAAAAGGTTAACAATGGTAGAATAAATATAAAATAAATAAATATTGTCCTGGAAGGTGGTAACTAAGAGCATGAGACCCAAAGATCCTCTCTTGTGGGTGTCAATTTTGACAATTGGGGAATTGGAAGCCGCCTTTGTTTATCTATTTTTTGGCAATTTAAAAATGAGTGAAAATAAAAATAATTACATAAAATAAAAACTAAATGCAAGCGAAATATAACTATTATATATTATATAACTATTAACTTCCTTATATTACCTTATATTACTTTATAATACTGTTTACCTCTTAAAATTATTAAGTTTCTTATCAAAGAAGACAAAGAAGTTCTTTTTAAAGAGAAACTAATATATTTTACAAATAATTTCTCATTTCAATTCATACAAAAAAGGAATATTTTTGACTAATAGTTATTCCAAATTTCGGAGTCAATCATTAATACATTAGTGTCTAAAAAAACCTTTCTTGACATAATAAATGCGGAAGTTCCAGGTTCAATTTTCTGTTTTGTTTTTTTTTCGTTGCTACATGAAGCTACAACTGCCCCTCGCCCAGTCATTTCTGGGCATGTCTTTGAAGACTCGTCTTCTGGGTGGGCGATTCTTCTCGATCGCCCAAATGCGTGGCCACCTTGGCGCAAGCGAGATGGCGACAGGAGGAGAAAGGGAGAAGAAGGCTTTTTGCATAACGCGACATCAGCATGCAAGGTTTTACACTGACAGAAAATAGGGGAAAATAGAGAAGACTTGGTATATTAAGTGCATTTTATTTGAAAGGTTTTATTTATAAAGTTTAAGTTTATCTAAGTTTAAAATTAAAATTTGTTTCGTTGTAATCACTTTGCCTTTGCATTTGAACGAACTGGTTGGGAATTATTAGCAGAAAGTCAGAGTTTTGAGTTTTTGCTGGATTTTTGTGTACTAAAACCTAATTAGGCTTAGAATATAAGTTATTATCTAAACTTTATAGTTTGGGACAATTTAAGTGCGTAGAAAGATTTTGTGAGAAGTCTGGCGCAGTTGTTGAAGCCAGAGCTAGATGTAGTTGGGAGTTCTAAGCTTTATTTTATTGTATCTGTAAAAATATATATTTATGATATATTTAGTATAATTATATACAACACTTTGGGTGTATATATAAAAAAGAATTTGTTATATATTGTTTTTTGTTTGTACATATATTTTTTAGTGTCCACTCGCTCTGTGGTCTTTCATTTTCTCAGGCTAGCAATCAAAATGTGAACAGCAAGAAGCAGAACACGAAGAGCAGCTAAAGTGGGAGGATGGGAAGGAGGAGAGAAGGAGGCGCAGTGGGAGGAGGATGAGAAGTAGAAGCAGGAGGGGACAGAGAAGGAGAGACAACGACCAGCTAAGTTTGAGACCAAAGTGGAGGCGACGCGTCGCCATCATCATCTTCATCTTCATCTCCAGCTCTCCAGCATCTCTCGGCAGCATCGTGCATTTACAATTTTCTGCGAAATTTCTTGAAATCTCAACGAGCCGCCCCCTCTTTTCCACTCCCACTCCTCTTTGGCTTTTCCACTTCTTCTTCTCGTCATCTTTTTTTCCCCCCTTCTTGGTTTCTGGAAATCTTCTGCTGTTGTTGTTGCCCGCCCGCCATCATCGCTTCGCAATTATAATTAAGTTTAATTGAGTGATTGACGTTTTTAGAGAGTGCGCGGTCACCCACAAATCTACAACAACAATGGCCAATGGCGGCACTTAAATTACAAAAAAAAAAGGGAAAGAAGCAATAAAAGAAGAAACTCAAGAAAAGAACAGAATTTAAAAAAAAAAAAAACATATTCTGAGAAGCGCATCGAATTTCCGATTTTAATTTAATAAAAACCACCAGAAAAATTTTATTCAAAGCTTAACAATCTTTGTATTTTCCTATTCATCTTAACACATTTTATTTTATGACCATTAAAATATTAGAAAAGAAAAAGAAACCCACTATAAAACTCATAAAATTTAATTTACAATTATTTTGTTGATATTTAAATAATCCTGAAAATGAATTGACTATTATTTCAATATCTTCTTGCTCTTCTTCAATTTCAAAACTTTGTAGTGTCAAACTTTTATTGATATTGAAAATTAAAAATAGTCCAAAGATATATTAATATATTCCGAATGTTTCCTTCATATTTCTTCTCCCTGAACATGGGCTAAAATAATAATCGACAGCCGTCTGAACAGGAGAGATTATGAAATCATAATCATAATCGACGACGTTCCAGCCAAAATCAAAACAAGTAAAAAAAAATGAACAACAACAAAAAATTGCTGTAAGACAGCAGCAACAATGGCCGTTTGTTCAAGTGCCTCCGCTCTGGCTCTAGGCTCTGGGTTTTAGCCACCTCCCCCCAAAAAAAAACACCGTCCCTGCTACCCCAGAAATCCCACTCCCCTTTTGGAGGGAGCGGGTTGCGTGGGTGGCCCCTTCACTAGACCAAAAAAAAACTCAGGGACACTGAGTCAAAACAAAAAAAGAAAACTAGGGTCTACAAATGATTTAATTGATAGAAAAAAAAATTGTAAATCATATATTTAATCAGTTTAATTTTAAAACAATTTTTACTTAACTGATAAATTTTTTATAAAAATAGTTCTGCTATTAAAATAGTTTTCCTAAGTTTTCACACATGTTCATAGCTTTCTTCTTATATTTTTATACAACTTTCCATAGAACTTCACTGAAATTTCCAAAATATAAATTGATTAATAAAAAATACTGTTTTTGTTTGGCTCTTAAATTTTTCGCTCTGTGCCGCGATTGCAGCATGCTGCTTTTCCACTTTTCCGCTTTTCCACTTGGCCACTGGACATTGCACAAATCCGATGCTTGCATCAATTGCCAGTTGCAACGGCAAAACAGCAACAATCGACACAACACAGCAACATGAAAATGTTGACAACTTTTTTGGGGTTTTCCTTTTTGTTTTTGGCTTGTTTTGTGGGTGGTCTTTTCCCCCACAAGAGGTGCTTGGTTAACTGTTTGTACTACCAAAAAGTTAGGGGAACTAGTCGGAATCTATAACAAATTAATAAAAGTTTACAAGATGGATTATAGCATTTATTTGTATACCTTTAATTATGTGGCAAAGAAACCAGAGACTAATGCAGATTTTTGGTATAACTTAATGACTTGGTAATTGAACCTGGCAGTCATCCATAGCCACTTCCACATTCCACATGCCACATCTCCATGCCCAAAGGCACACACTCTATAAGCTGACTTTGATTTGGCCCCTGATTAAATCCCCCGCTGCCGCCGGATTTGGATTTTGGATTGGGGCTATATAGCCCATCAAAGCTGGTCGTAAAATGCTCTCGTTCAGCGATTTTTAACAAGGCAACTCGAGTGGAGGCCCCATCGATGGGATGCGATGCGATAGACCCATCACATCACATCCGCGCGTAATAAAATGCACGCACGCACGTCCGACACCCAAGAAGCTATGCTATGTCTACAGTGGGGGTCAAAATAATAGCATTTAAGAAGGAAAAAAATTAAAAAATAAATAAAGAAAATATACTGTGTACTTTATAAGATTTTAAAAGATTTTACTGGTGATATGTTTGTTATATACTTTTTAAAAAATAGTCTTGCAAAAATAATATAAATACGATCATAGAATTTAACTCTCAATTTTAACTCTCCATTTTAACTCCTTCCTTTATCTATAATTTTTGTATCTGTAAAGTCTGGGATAATTTATTGTTGTCCAAGCACCTAGAAAGATTATGTGAAAAATCGGACTTCATTTCTGAAGCTAAGGCTAAAAGCAGTTGGGAATTCCAAGCTTAATCTTTATTCTATCTACAAATATATTAAATAATTCTATATATTTTTTTACATATTCATCATTGGCCTTGCTTACAACTTAACATTAAATATTTTTAATGTAATAGTAAAGTCAAAATATTTTGTTTCTGTTAATGAACCCTATTCTCTTGACTCTCACTGTACAGCGCAGGGGGTTCGCGGGTTGCGTCTGATGTCTATACAGCATCCGCAGTCATCTAATCAACTTTGATC
>JAEIHY010008070.1:0-28661 GCA_018904565.1 Drosophila tsacasi | reverse complement strand
ATTTTTTATATTTATTTTTATTTTATTTTTTTATACATAATGACGTGGAAATCCAGCACCTGCTGATTCTGAATTTTCCTACTTTTTTTTTATGGAATATTGGCGGTTCGATTTAATACAGAGTTTATTTTAGAAGTTTATTGTTTCTGTTTTATATTTTATATTTATTTTTATTTTATTTTATATATTTGGAAATCCAGCACCAGCTGCTATTGAGGGCAGCTTGAGTTAGAAGAGAATATTTTGTTTTCCTTTTTCTTTTCCGAGTTCTTCTTTCTTTTATTTTCAACTATTTTACAGGTGATGATCGACCACATTGCTTAGTGAATCAACATGAACTCCAATACATATAGCTTGGCGGTGTCCACCTTCTCCTCCAACTTCTCCTCTACCTTCTGGTCCATCTTCTCCTCCACCTTAAACGGGGGTTACAGGTTGCCCAGACTGGTGCGATAGCCCAATCGGATCGGCTGTTGGGGAGCACTGTGTAACAGCAGAATTGATCGCAATTGTGTACAATTGCAAGTATGTACATATTTTATTCTCCCATGCTGGGGAAATTTAGAGGGATTGGCTCGTTTCCTAGACCCTACTTTGTAATTTTCCAAGGATTACGACTCGGGGTGTAGAGCTAAGTTGCAAGATAACGTATTATTTTGAATTTTAGCAAACCTGCGATGTTATTTTTTTGATTTTTATACACTTGCAGGGCTTTAATTTTATTATTTTAATTTAAATTATAATGATCCAATTGTAAGCTGCAAGGGTTTACAAACTTTGGAGTTCCGAAGTTAGCTTCCTTTCTTGTTTATTTATGTAAATAAGTGTTCATTTTATTATATAATATAAAGGAATCATTAGTTGTTTGCTCTCAACTTGTAATCCCCGCCCGTTTTCAACTAGAAGACTCTTTTAATGGTTTGGCTTGTAACGATCTCTTCCTCCCCCGGCAAGAATTGCTTTGTTTGGGCTAAAGTTATTAGAGTCAGAGGAAGAGCCGCCAGGAGGTCCAGGCGGGCCAGGAGGACCGGGGGGACCAGGAGGACCCGGGGGCCCAACACACACGTCAGGATTCATTTCGTTTTCGTTATCCGAACCCTGGATAGTATAATCCGGGGAATCCGAAGTTGCGATTCGGCGCATGTTGCCGTGTTTCACATACCCTTGATTAGGGTTTCTCTGGGAATGGGAGATAAATACGAATTAAAATCGACCCATTACAGGATCCACTCTAGTTGACACTTACGCGATAAGCCTGGGTGTTGCCATAGGTCTCGCCATGGCAGAGTCCTAGAAGGACGCAGCAGCCAATGAGAAAGGCGAGTGCGATTTTCGATGTCATCTTTAGTTCGGCAAGAGATACTGAAAGACTCTGGGATTTTTACTGTCACTCGAAGTCTTTTATACAACAATCACCAGGCCTTATCAATTGCACTGGAAATTTGTTTTTCTAAGAAATTAAGCTGACAAAATATTTCGTGGTAATGCCGAAATTTTTATGACTTCTTTGGAAGTAAACATTTTTTATGCAGGGTCAAGCGAGGCATTCGCAATAATTCTCTATTGAAGTTCTGGCAGTATTCCAGTACTGGAATACCAGTTAAATTAAAAACAAATTTGAAATAGAAAGTTTTTTTATTGGTGTTTTTACATTCTTATGTTGTATGTACATATCTGCATAAGAAAGTAAACACCTACATATATATGTATGTACATATTTAAATGTTGTGTCTTGTTTTTACTATTAATAGTATAATTTTAAATGCCCAATTAAATGTTTTTAGGAGTATAAGTACCAATATTATGCATCATTAAATTTACATGTACATGAGGTAAACCCAGACAAAGTGCTAAATTGTGAAAATAAAAAATGTTCTTAAACCAATATAAAAACACAACGGTATTTGACTAAAAACAAAAGCATTGTCTACTTTTTGGCGGCTTTTGAAAAAATATTTTTGTTTTCTACATAAACATGCATGTCATAATACATACTACATATATATTTGCTGAATTGCTAACTACTAATTAATTAGCATAGGTCCGATCTTAAAGAGATATGTATGTTCTGTTTTGAAATAATATAACCATATTGCAGTTTGGGCCTTTAAGAAATTAGTTCATTCAGCAAAAAGAATTTTAAGTGCAAAATAGATTTCCAAATAACAAATGGATGGCTTCGCCCGGCTTTATTTCATTTTAAGCATATTTACGTTTGCCCGTATATAAATATGTTATATTGTTATATATACATATATATCTTTAAACGTTTTTCGTTTTAGGTGGAGTATAATGGTTTGATCTTTGCTTAATGTAGTGTAATGTAATACATACATACATGTACAATGTACATATATGTATAGTACTTTAATTTTATATTTAATTTTATTGTCATTACCACAAGTTAGGAGATTAAAGAAATTAAAAAAACAATGTTAAGGTAAGATTGCAACCGTCAAAGTAGTCAGGCTTACTTTTTGCGGCTATCTGGAATGTTTTATTATTTATACATAATAATTTTTATTTATTTAAAATAAATACAGATCCCATTACAATTAAAACAAATCTGTTGGGGTTTTTTATTCGATTATTTGTTTTTAAACATATCCTATAAATTTTTGAAATATATAAAATGTATTACTAATATGTTCTGCACTTGTTTGCAATGTAATATATGTATGTATTTTTTTTTTTTTAAATATTGAATTGATTTGAAAGTGCTCAATAAAATGTACTCATCACCTCCATTTCTCGCTGTGTACCCTCATGCTGGTACTCACACACACAAAGACGCAGAGACAGAGAGGAGAGCAGCGGCGTGTCTCTTCGTGGGTGGCCCTTAATTCGTCGTCATCTGCCTGGGTGGTCTATTAGCCTGCTCTCTCTCCCTGCCGCGGGCCGGTGAGCGCGCGAGCGAGAGGGCTGGAAGTGCCCTGCCCCCATTGATCATTCCCTCGTTTGATAGTGCGTGACGACGCCAGAGGAGCCGTAGATGTCCATCCCGCTCGCACTAATTTATGCCGCCCGAATGGTGGGCGCCCATTTTTTTTGTATCCTTTGCCTGCCCTTCGTCTCGCTAGCTCTCATTTATTCGAGCATAAAATTAGCAATTATTTGTTTTCCCCTTAGCCCAGTGTGTGCGTGTGTGTGTGTGGTCCATGGGATCGTGGGGCATTATGTTTTTTGCCTTCGACATTCGGGGTTTTCTAGGAATCCGGGGAATCGCGAAAAAGTTAGCTAAGTCTGCCTTATTATTATTTGTATGCTTCCGAGGAAAGGGAAATTAAGTTTTTATTTCGGGAGATATCTCATGATTCGAATAACAGGGAAGTTTTTCTATAAAGAGTCACGAAATTGCTCATAAAATATTTATAGATTTTAAAGAACATACTACTTTATGTTTTATTGCTTCTCTGCAAAAGTGTTAAATATTAAAATAATAAGAAAAATATTATTTATAGCAGGATATGTGTATTAATAATTATATAATTATAAATAAAAAATACTATCATTGAATTAATTTTGCGGTATTCTATCCAATCAAGATAAAATACATATATACAAACATATAAGTAATTATTTAATAAAATTAATAATAAAAGACTGTAAAAATACTTATAAAATATTATTTGTATAAATATGTATAGGAATTAAATGTAAGACCTCATATGGAAATACTTGTTAAAGACACTTTAGAATCAGCAATACCTTAAGAACTATAAATTATATGAAGAAAGATATATACAAGTATTTATTAAAGGTAAATATAATTTTATAGAAATCTAAAATACAGATTTAAGATTAAACTGTTCCTATCTCAGACTCCTTCCGTTAGATCTCCAAGTCCTCTTGAGCTTCTCTCTCCCTGTAATTGGCCAAGACAACCTAGATATGGCCCCGCCGGCAGTGATGGAGTTATGACAAGCAACGGCAGCAACATCGAATGTTTGTTGGCAACAATTATTGTGTTGTTGACGGCCAGATAGATAGCAATAATTTGCATCCGAACAGGCAGTGGCAACTGTTAGCTGAACATAACAAGAACAACAGCCAACGAAAGGAGAGCACTGCACATGCAACACATGCGACACAGGCAACAGTGGCAACATGTTACTTTTGACAATATAACGCAACGGCGTGGCGACAAGCAACTGGGAGCATCTCCGATCGGAGATACACATATTGTGTACCACATATAAATGTATGTATGTACATGTACATAAGTGTATCCCCCAGACATCCGCGGCATTCGGACTTCACGGTGGTCCCCAGCATCGGCATCGCCATCTCCATCCCCATCCCCATCCCGGGCTTAGTTGCCGCTGTCAATCTTTGGCAAAAGGCAAATGCAGCTACTGTTTTGCCGCAGTCCCAGCCCCCGGACTCCTACTCCGTCTCCGGCTCCGTCTACGTCTTCGTCTTCGTCTTCCAGGTCCGAGAGTCCGACACAGACGCAGTCTTATAATTGCATATAGCGCCAGTTGAAGTTCCGGTCGGTTGGGTTTTTGTTGTTGTTTTTGCCTGTTGCACGCGCTTTCTTTTTTGTGCGGCGCCGCCGACAGGCCGAGCAGCACTGCAAAAACCATTTGATCATATTTCTAAATGGAACAGATATCTATGTGCTTGGAAAATCTATTAAAACCGTTTCTAATAGCTTGCTAAACAAGTCCCAATTAAAAAAAAATAACAAACGTACTTATAAGTTCAAATTAAAAATATTACTAAATATGTTGGGTTTTTAAAAACCACTTAAATTAAAAAAAAAAATTCCTAGGGTTTTAAAGCCCATAGAAACTCTTTATTCAGTATTTGAAAAATTGCATTTAATATTTGGACCTTGAGACAGCTTAGATATATCTCAGGCACCATAAAAAGCATTGGTATTTGAAAAATAAGAACTCTCAAAAAATGTTTACCAAAATATTATAAAAATATTAAAATATGGCCTTAAGTATATCAAAGGTTTTACTAAAATCTTAATATACTTAAGACATAAAAAGCTTTGCTATTCAATCAAATAAACAATTTATAGACAAATCGAAACAAATTTTATTTTTTGTTAGAAAATATGCTTACATTTTCTTATCAAATTATAATAATATAATTACTGTATTTTACAATACTTTTTTTAAATATTTGTGACGGTCTTTTATTGTTCGGGTGACTTAGGGACAGCCAGGATTCGTCTTAAAAATTTATTCGGTTCAAGTGTGGTTGCTGAAAAAGATTCCTAGCTGGTCCGGTTCCAGAGTAGAATTCTGGAGAGTTAAGCCGTAAAAATGTACATAAGTTAAACACTAAACACTAGCTTAAAATTGAATCATTCCTACTTGAGGTATTCATAATCTATTTCATTATATTTCTAGTTATATTTACCAACAAAGTACCTACTCCATATTTCTCTCTCTGTGCCCCTGTGTATGTGTGATTGGTGAATGGCATGTTGCCACCCAAGTTGCCAGTTGGCTGGCCAAGACTTAATAGCCGCTTTCATTGGCCAAAAGCCTGATAAAAGACCACACACGAAGGGGAGCTTCGGCTACAAGCATATGTATGTATATAACATACATATATAGACATAAGAGTAAATGTTGCTGCAACATGTTTTGCCAAAGCATCAAACGGTAGCTCTTCTTAATTACAACAACATCTGAGGCACGGCACAGGCGGTCATTAAGATAAATCGGAAACGGAAATCGCTAATGAAAAATTTCCATATTTATGGTGGCGATAAAGCGATACAACACAGCAACAGAAAAAAAGCGGCAGCTAAACAACTAAATTTTCGTTGTCGACTGATTGGGATGTGGATGTGGATGTGGATTTGGTTGTGGCGATGGCTGTGGATGTTGCCCACCAACGACGCAGCCACTTGGGCGGTCCACGTTCGCGTGATTTGTTCTCCTTTTTTTTTTGGTTTTGTTTTTGTTTTCGTTGTGGCCCGTTTCGTGTCTGTATTTGTATACGGACTGCAATTAATTCCAACGAAATTTAATTAGAATTAAAATGCTTTGGCATCGACTGGGTGGCGATAAGGCAAGCGCGAAATGTCAATCAATTAAATGGGAACGTTAGGTAATGGGAAATGCTATCAGGTTCGACTGATCTCTCTGCTAAGAAGTTGATAATACTGAAGAATATGCTTGATATTATTGTTTTTTGGGGGTATTTAATAGTTTATTTATGATTTATGAATTTTGTGAAAGAATATAAACTGTATAAAAGGTACTACAGATGAATAGCATTAGCATTAACATTTGAGGCATAATTATAACATAAAAAATAGTTAATGAATTTAAAACCGACTAAAAATTATTTTTTAATTCAAAATTAAAATTTTCCATGGAATAAATAAGGGCATACTGCTATTAAAATAAACATTTCATAAATAATAATTCCAGCAATGATGAAAATCATTTTTAAATTATTATATTCTCTACTAAACCAACTCTAAAAGCCCAAAGAAATATCCCTAGTTAAACAAATTAACACAACCGATTTTCTATATATTTTATATGTTTTCTCCAAAGCCATAAATAACTGCTATATTGCCCCATTATACTTTCCCTACTCATTAAATACGCTCATATAAGTGCGATACAATTGCTTTTCGTGCTCAAAATTAACTGTCCGCCCCCCGCACGAAAATAGGAACTAAAAACGAATTTATATGGCCCCATAGAAAATTAGCTATATTTTCCAAGTATTTTCATTCTTGTTTTGTGTGTGTGCCCATGGGTTGCTTGTGTTTTTTTTGGTTTTGGGTGGGGGCCACCAACGTTGGGGCCGCCATCAGCGATGCCATAATAAATGATTGATCGAATGTGAGCGTGTGGCTATGGGTATGGATATTTGTACAGCAGAGGGTAAAGTAATAGCACTACAGAAACTATTTCCGGTAGGTCTAAGTGTGAGCTTAATATAATATACATATGGGGAATAGAATAAAACCAAAATTAGATCTGGTTAAATGGGTGTTATATTTGAAATCTTAGCCCTCTATGCAATAAATTTTGAACAACATTGTTAGATCATAAAAGCTAGATAAATAAATTTACCATTTATTTTGGTTTTATAATAAATTATAGATATATATTTCTGCTTATTTTTAATTATATACATTCTATGTTTTGTATACTTAATATGTAACTTATTCATTTTGTAATTTACTATTTAAAAAACAGTTTTAAAGTAGATAATATTTTATATATAACAATATTTTGCTAGATAAATATATTGCTATAGTCTACTAATAAATATATTTAATATGGAATTGATATTTAATATGAGTTCTATTTATTTTATTAATTCTTTTAAAAATAAAAACAAATAGATAAATAAATATATTTACGATTTTTTATGAAATTATAAACAAATAAGATATGTATAAAAAAGACTATTTCTAGTACCTATTAATACTGAAATAGAAAAATAATAACTTTGTCATTTTTTTTGAAAAAAAAAATAGTTCTTAACTAATTATTATGCTTATATAATCAAGCAAAATAAGTATAGATCTGCAATAATTATACGAAAATAATACATTTTTTGTAGACTTTTAACATTTATATAATTTATTTCGATAAGTTGTAATATTTTTCTTATTCCCCCATACGTAATAAATATGAAAAAAAAATCTTCTTATTTATAATAATCTTCTGCCTTGCATACAATTTACCCTTGTAAGACGTACCTATATTTATGAGCTCTAGTGTGCCATGTGGACGATCAGTTGGCGGTATATTTGATTGATGCGCTTTTCGTGGCTGCGAGTGCCCCAGACGCTTCAGATACGCACTTGGCGGCTTTATGTTGCTGCGACCGTTGCCGCTCTTGTTGCTGTTGCTGTTGCTTTTGGCATCTTTATGCTTCAACACAACTGTCAAAAGATTTGCCCAACAACAGCATTAACGGCCGCCAGAAGAGGACGTCAATGGGCTGTTTGCAACATGCTGTGATTTTTATCGCCGTCACACACACGATGCGTGTGGTCCCGTCGCAGATCCGAGTGCCAGTTTCCAGGTCCCAGATCCCAGATCCCAGAGAGATCCCAGATCCCGGATCCCAAGTCCAGTTTCTGTTTATGTGGTGGCCTGGCCCGGACTTTGCTCGTGTTTCATGGCTGTCACACATATTGTCCGTGCTCAATGGCCATAATTAATTGCTCTCTTAACTCGAGGCGAGCACTTGGCTGGCATGCAAATTCTAAGCCATAATGGTGAGATATTGCTGGGAGTTTTGAGGGAAATTTCACTCTTATAAGGAGTTTTTTCAATTATTTTTCTTTTATTCTTAAAGTATTTCCATTTTTAAGGGAATATTTCTGTGCTTAAAGAAAATCAATGGTTGGATTAAAAATCACTCGGAAATTGTGATTTTTTCCGAAGAACTGTAGTTCAGAGTAAAGGTTAAATTTCATAAATTTTATATAAATTTTAAATAGATTTTAAGGGCTAAAAAAAATAATATATCAGTATTTTGAATAATAATACATCAGTATTGAAAATATACTATTTTCAGAATTAAAAATATTTATAAAAATATCAAAGGAAATGTCAAATTGTTTTATTTATCAAACTTGGTTTAAAACAAACCTTTTCTGAAGCTTTCTATAGCAGCATTTTTATGCAACAAAATTTAGGAAACATACAAGTTTTACATATTTAATATCATATCAAAATAGCCTAAGAAATATCACATTATTCATTAAAAAACAGATCCTAAAGCAAAGTAAATTTACATAACATTTTCTTAGGGTTTTAATATCATTCCTTCCCTTTGTTAATTGCCCATGTCAACAGCTATAAAATACTACAGGAAAAAGGTAACAAAAAACCCATTTAACAAGCGACCAAAACAAGGTCACAGCAGTTAGCCCAAGACCCAAGATCCTACTATATCCTATGCCATTTCCCGGGAAATCATTGCACTTGGAAAGCATGCTAAGGTCAAACACAGAGCCACAACACGTGCTATTTATAGGGAAATCGGTGGGTCAACTCACAGCCCACACGGCAGTAGTGATATATGAGCCGCTGCTGCTCACTTTGCTGTCTTTGCTCTCAGTTTACATGGCTCGTTGCCATTTGCATGTCAACGATTTTCCGAATTGTTAGCCGTGACAGACTTGTGGGTAAACAGACACCATGTGGGGCATGTACAGTATCTGGATATGGTTGGAGATGAGGGTACGAGATCTTGGGAGATCACAGAGAAGACCTATTTTTAAAGCTACATCGATATAAGGAAGTAGAAAAATTACTTTTCAATAAAACCTTTGATTTTAAAAATCTTATAATAAATAATATTAATACAAAATGCTTTAAAATTAAAAGAAAATACTTATAAATACTGCTTAAAATTCTCTTTCAACCTGCTGAAGAATTTTCAAGGTCAAGCCGAAGATCTTGGCTCAAACTAAGTTGGCTGATGGCAGTATTCATTGCTTTTGCTTACCGCATATCGTTGGCTTCATGCTCAATTGATGATTGCTCAATCAAATTGCCAATGTCTGCCCGCCGATGGGAAAAATGCAAAATGAAAAATATATAGGATATACATACATATATATAAGGGAAACAGAATCAAACAGAATCCACAAAAGATGAAGAAACCAACTTGGCGCTCCGTTTCGCCTGCCTTAATAATTTCGAAAGATTTTTTACGCCGCACGGTGGCAGTTTTCGGTCCAAAGATTATGGCCCAGTGGCAGGGGGAGGCGGTAAAGAGGGGGCTAAGGCGGAGCTGGGAGGGGCTGCTGGGCCGGAGGCCTCACACACGGCAAGCGGCCGAAGATCAAAGCAAGCGCCAAAATGAAAATTATTACAAAGTGATGTAGCATGACTAAATACAATTTTATGTAGTCGGGGCGGGGGCTTCTGCGCTCCCTTTTGAGGTCCATTCCAAGCAGGAATGTGAGTAGATGCACTGAGAAAAAATAAGTAGGAAAATATAATCTTAAAAATAGATATTTTTAAACTCAAAATATGAAAATCAAAACTGTCTAGTTTAAAAATGAATCGTGATATTAATTTTATAAATAAAAACTTTAAGAGAATCACATTTACCCAAATGCAACATCTTGTAGATACCAAGCTATGCCTTATTTTCTACTTTAGGCAAATACCTACAACTTTTACTTTAAAAAAGTATTTAAGACTGCTTTTATTATACAAAATTAAATAATAGCCACTAAGTCTATGAGACTTTCGTATAAGAACCTAACTCTATTTAATGTATTGCTATTAGTTTTAACTTTCAGTCACATTTCTTATTCCCAGTGATCTTGGCCGACAGTGGGAGGTGGATGTGGTCGCAGCTGCCGCCTCTGATGGTGATGATGATGATGGTGCACAGGAGCCATAAAACGGAATTATACGCATTCACACAACCGCAGAACAGAAGAGAACAGTTGAGCAAACAATGATCCACAACCGAATGTCTCTATGTGGTCCCGGTATCCCCGATAATGTCTAAATTTGGTAAGAGCCATTCGGGCCATTCGGGCGGCTGGCTAAGTGCCTTCTCCATTATGACTTGAGTGTCATCCGTGAGTCATCTTGGCCGCAGCAGCGTTGATAATTGCCAAGACAGACTAATGGCTTATGGGTTTGGACCTGGCTTTGGGTCTGGTTTTATTCTCAGGTCGTGAGGACATGTTGTCATTATCTTATGCGGGTGGCCATAACGAAGGTGACAACTGATAGCACTTCCTGCTCGCCCCTAAAGGGATTACATAGGTGTGCAGGATTATAGAGGCTGTCACAGAGGTTTATCGTGGGAATTTTAAAGCTATTTATAAAGAATTTCTTCGTGTTTCAGAAAGAAATATTTTTTAACCTCTCTCTACTTCCCTGCTCAATGTCCTTAAGCTTTCAATTCCAACGAAAGCGAAACTTACCCCACAAAAAAGACCCCAAAGAGAGTTTTATGTCTTCCTTGAACCATCCATCCGTCAGCCCAATCGCATCAAATCAAACCAACGATTGCTGTAAAATGTAAAGCGAAAATTCCCTTAAGCCGCTTAAGAGTCGCCTGGCAAAGTGGTCCTCTGCCAGAAGTGAACCGTAGCCAAAGTTCATGTAACGTCAACGACTCAATGCGGAGCTACTGATTTTCTTCAGACAAACATTTATGTATATATATATGTGCCTCGACTATCGAAAGGAGGCAGTCAGGCATCCAAGAAGAGGCTTTAGCTCCACAGAGCCAGGCTCAGAGGGAGTCTCAGAGCTCCACAGAGCCAGAGCCAGAGTCTTGGCAACATGATTGCACGTATAGTGGAACAAATTCGTGGCATACGCGGCAATCGCAGGCAGCACCTTGGCAATCAGCAAGGCAAACAACAAGACCAGGGGATATCGGCTAGGAAGACAGGGATAATGAGCTATATAGCTACTGGAAAAATAATGCAGAAATAATTATAACCAAATTCTGAAGGAAATATGATTTTATGTATCATTAAATTGGCATAAATTTCCGAAAAAAATAACAATAAAATAATAATCATAAAAAAAAGTATTTCTGGCCAATGTCAATGTGCTTACTTACCTCTTACACTATCTTTCCTCATGTATAATTGCGTTGCAAGACAGCTATTCTTTATAAAGATACCTTTAAAGTTCAAATAAGATAACTTCTTCAATTTTTCTACAAAATTTTTATATATGTATTATAAATAAAAGCCAGAAATGTTTACCATTTTAGAACTCCCTTAAAGAAAAACTATTTAGCATCTTTCCTACCTCTTTAAATATCTTCCCACAGGCATAGTTGGTTTTAAAGTTAGATATGTCTCCCTTAAATTTAAATATCCTACTAGAATCAATATAATAAATAATAATAATAAAAAATTGTATGTTAAGTGAGAAGAGTATCTTTTCTAAGGTACAGTTGCTTTACAAAACAAATATTCCCTATAAAGATGTTTTTGAACTTCAAGGAAGATAGAGAAATCAATATGTATAGAAAGAAAAGGTATTTCCTTTAACATAGAGGTCCCGGCGAAAAGGCATTCAGCATCTTACATAGCTCTTTTTTTTCTTTCGAAGCTAGATGTGCCTTAGAATGATCATTTTAAAGTTAAACTTAGATACTTTCTTCAATTGAATTCTGCTAAGAAAATAATATATATCTTCTGTGTATATAGATAGCTGCCTTGGCAGTCGCCTATGCCAACTCCGTGTGGGGCATCTTCATCTTCGGAGCTGACAGAGAGCGACTCAAAAAAGGAATTAAGTTGAAATGTTGATGGGTGTGGGGTATATCCCTCTGGGCTGTGCGGCTGCCACTGTTCTACGCTTAATGCGATGCGCAGCAGAGCCAGAAGACCCGTTTGCTTGGAGTCTCCTCCTCCTCCTCGAGTCCCCTGACTCTGCCCTGCCAGCGGTTCTCCAACTCTTTCCTGATTCTTCCTCTGCCAAAGTTGCTGCGATGAAATCAATAAATGTAAGGCAACCAAACCGACCGCAGAGTTCTTCGTTTCTTTTTTTTCCTGTATTTCCATTCGGGTTATTCAATGCACACATATGTTGTGACTATGTCCGTGGATATCTGGCCGATCTACACCAATCCGGATGTCTGTCAATTTCGGAGCCCCGATCTGGGCCGCTTTTCTAGCCATTCGAGGCATAATTTGTAGGTAGGTTAATTCGTGGTGGTCGATGGGTCCCCGTTCCCTCATCTTGGGTCTTACCTCTTTCCCTCTCTCGGAGTTGGAAGAAGCGAAAGATTCGCCCTGTCCTCGTTAAATTAGGCGCATAATCATATTTACCCTAGACCCCCATGGAAGATCTCTGGCATCGCTTTCTGTGTGTATCTTACTGAGCAAATATTTGCCCAAGTAATTTGGGTAGCAAATTGTTTGTTTTTTCAACAGAAATTCGGAAGCAAACTCAAACACCGAAAGCTGGAAAGGCAGGCGAGAAGGGGAATTATCTGAGGGTTTCTTTGAAGAGTTTATCTATAAGATTTCGGACTATTTCTTTACATTTTGGGAGAGTTTGAAGAGAGCTTTGCTGAATTTGCTCATTTCAGATATCGAATTAACTTGGCTTACAGGGAACTATGATCATTTTTAAGATTAGACAAACAATTCCACGAAAGAATGTTAAATAGTTGCCAGAATTCAAATTCTGCAATGAACTTATTAGAGAAATCAGACATATTTATGTAAATATATTAAAATAAAAGCAATAAATAATGAAAAAGCAACTAAGAAACATCTTAAAGGATGTTGAAACTCGTAGAAACCGTCAAATAATTAGCAAAGAGTATAAAGATACGTTTTATTGGGAGTTTTCTTGAAATTAAATTGTACCTAAATTCCCCAAAATAACGTTAATCTAATCTTAGCCCCATTAAATGAACAAATCAATTAGCTTTTCTTAGACTTTACCATCTATTAAAATCTTACAAGACCCCTATGATGTAATTTCGACTGCTTTTTCAAATGAAATCTTCCATCAAACATACAAGATTACATGCAATCAGCGAACCCACCTTGATTAACCGAAATCACCGGTGAAATCTCCGACAAATTAATTCGTAGAAAAAGGTGTGAGAAAATTAACTTGTCTTCCGCTGTCCAGAGAGCAACACAAAAAATAAAGAAGTTAAAATAATCAATTAGCTTCGCAGAAATGTTTCAAAGAACACAAATCGCTTTTACGGAATTACGGAAACTGTTGTAAGAAGAGGGTTGGGCTCGGGACCCGGCCCGGGGGCGACAGAAGAGGACCAACGGACCGCAGATCCGACAGCAGATCTCCAGATCAGCAGATCAGCCGGCAGATGCTCAGGTGAGGCGATGAGACAACAGGTAACAGAAGCCGTATACGCCAGATTAACGCCCCGAGGCGAGATGGCTTCGACATCGACTCCGACTTTGATCTCCAGCGACTTTTGCACTTGCGCAAAAACAGAGGAAAAACGAGAAGAATATAAAGAAAACAAATCCAGCCCGAAGAATTCCCAGCAAATCAGATTAAGGGGAATAAAGAAATAAAGAAAGAAGCTACGGTACGGGGGGGACCCGAAATTGTTTTAATTATGACATTGCCCCGGGCGTAGGAAGTGTGAGCCGAGAGCAACAGCAACAATAATAATAATAATAACAACGCACAACGACGGACCTTTGATGTCTCATTTTCCTTTAAACCCAAGCCGACAGCGACACCTGAAAAGGAGAAAATCTCCCTGGACACTCGCATCGATAATCTACGAGCTCTCCGGGCCCTGATCTCTTTCCGTGCCCGGCCTCGTCTCGCAGCGGGAATTCAATTTGGTTTACAACAATAAAACGTCTTATTTAGCTTCGGTTATTAATGATGAGTTATGCGTTCGGACCTCCTTGGGCGACGGTCATCATCATCATCATCATTGCTGGTGGCGAACTGGAACAGTCAGTGTTCTCGGAAGGTAGAACGAATCTGTGTAGTCCTCGTCGATCTCGTAAATCTCGAAACCTATTCGTAACTCGAACGAATCGAACTAAATTTTCACAATACCTTCGCTAAGAATGGAATAAGGTTTTCCAGAAGAGAGCTGACTTTTCATTTGGGAATAATAAAGTCCAGTGACTTCTGGAAGAAATAAGGAGAACCTTTAAAGAAACCTTGAAACCTTCTTTAAGAAATTATAAAGAAAGAATTGAGAGGGTCGTTTACTTGAAAAGTAAAAAAGAAAAAAACTTATATTAATAATATAAAAAAAATATATATAATATTAAAGTAGACATTACATTTCCATGTGCACGAAGAAAATATTACAAAAACGCCACAGAAGCTCCATACCCTATACAAAATCCTAAAGAAACTCCCCAGAAACCCCATACCTCTCAGTCACTCCTTCAAAACCTTTGCTTCTAATATATTCCCTTAACTGTTTGTCATTCTTAATGAATTCCATAAAAAGTGAAAGATTCTCCGGGTAAACGTTAAGTGCAGTTTGTCACTTCTGCCGAAGCACTGGAACATCTGTTCGCAGGAACTCTGCCTCCTGCCTTCAGCCTTCTGCCTTCTGCCTCCTCTTTATATTTTTTTTTTTTTTTCGGGAATCCACTCCCACGCAACGTGTTTAGTTAACATTTCCGAATGACAAACGCAGATCATTACCCCGAGTGCGACAACAAACAAATAGATTCTCAAGACGAATTCCCCAGTGGGTTTCCCAAACAAAAGGCAACTCGAGTCTTTTCTGGTGTTTCTTCTATTTTTTCTTAGTTGAATAGAGGAAGCCCGGCCACAATACATTAGGAAAACTGTCAAAGCTGAATGGGAACTTAAGAGGTTTAACGCGCACTCTTAACGTTTCTTCTTTTCTTTGGCCGGCTATAGTTTCTCCACGAGCACCTACCGCAGCCTAGAAATTCTACGAGTGTATCTACATGAAGTAACCCAGAAAGCCCGCATTTCGGAGTTGATCAAGTTATTAATTGAAAGATCTTCGGATCTTCCTCAGGTCTTTCTCTAAGACTTTTTGTGATAAATGGGCGCACGCGTAGAGCTAGTCACGCACTTCCGGCATGTCAAAGCTCATAAATTAAATTCTCAGAACACCCAAAAAAAATGGGATGAATTAATATTTAAAATAAAAATTTACAATAGAATATTACAAATATTTTAGATTTAAAAAGGTTTCATTAAAAATATTTCAATGGAGGTTTTTGAGAAGAGTATGAGTTTGACTCTCATACATAGTTTGCAAAGGAATAGGGCATTTTCCTAAGAAAAACTTATAACCCTTTTCCGACTGCAATTCCTGATTTATACTATTGAAATTCCTTTGAAAAATTCGATATATTTGTAAATAGGTACTATAACGGCATATTTTTAAATAACACTCCCTCTTCGGGCAGAGGTTGGTTTAAGTGTGTTTTGAAATAGCAGATATTTCCTATTCTAAAATAAATAAATAAAAATCCTAACTTACTACATTCAGTAAATATACTTAAGTAATTTATAATTATAAACGGCATTGCTACAGAAATTGCTATGGGTTCGAAAACCTCAAAAATATGTCAGAGAATCAGGCTACAAAATTATACATAGTACAAAAATATAATGTATACTGAATTGAGTTCTTCAAGGGGTTTAAGAGTTTTAGAAACATAAGTGACTGCTGAAGAATTGCTAGATAATTCTTTATTTATTTCAAATTAATTTTATTATTCTATAAAATGATCTGGTAATAGGCCTTAAGTACTATAAGCCTGACACTCATAGTTTGCAAATAATTTTTGCCGACTTTTAAGCGCCTGAATATAGGAAAAACTAAAACCTTTTTTTGACTTAATAACTGAGCGATCTAGTTGAAAGTTGGATTGTGGGTAGATAATCCGTAACTACTTTAACTTCTTGACTTAAAATATATAAATATAAACTGGGCTTTAGTAAAGAAATTTAAATAATTTATAATTTCCACTCAAAGATATTTCTCTTAGTGCATGGTAGCAAAAAATAACAGTGGATGAAAGAGTGAAGAGCGGCCCACGCATGACCCCGACTGGGAAGGGCAACAGAGAAAGAAAGAGACATCGCCGGGGCTTATCAAGACCCGATACCAGGCGACTTTCGACGTGTGCGGGCCCCTTTCGGGCCATGGATCAATTAAAACACTGGCCAGGGAGGGCAGCGGGCGGCGGGCTAACAACTCAATACAATGTAAACAAATGATATACTGTCGCAGGGCCAGCGTCACGTCAGGTCTCTCTCTCTCGAGTTTTTCAGGGTCCATTTCCATTTCCATTTTCCGGGGCGATTGAAACGTTACTGCCTTTTCCACAAAAGCGACAGCCGCACAGCTGGATTCATAGTCGAGCTCTGGCACTGGCACTGGCAATTCGAAAGAGATTTTCATTTGATCCGAGGCTGGGGTTTGAGCCGAGGTCCGAGTCCGAGTCCGGGGCAATAAAAGCGGGCCTGTGGTTAGGCTTACATTTCGACCGTTGCCTGGCCTGGTGGTCCAAACCGAACGGACCCGATCGTATCTGGCCAGATATGTCGGCCCAAACAAGTTGAGTTGTCAACGCAGCTCCGCAGGCCAGTGAAGTGTCGTTGAGTTATGACGGTCGCTCCTCCGTCGCTCCATCCTGGCCTTAGTCCGCTGATCTGAATCTGAATCTCGGTCTGATCCAGTGTTCGGTGATTTTTTACGACTCTGCCGGGGCATTTGCCTAATTGATCGTATTAAGCAGTGGGAAAAGTAGTTTGGGTAGTTGCCATCTGGGTGATCCTCGACACAGGCCAGATGACTTTTTTTTTCAGATACTTCATTATTTTCCTGGGGGAAAATATTTCGTTTACTTTACTTTCATTTTTCTGTACATAAAGTAAGTTTGCTACTGTTTGGTTTATATCTTTTAAGTACAGACTACATCTTAATGCTATTTTTCAGCGTGACCAGGTAGCTTGAGTTCAAGTACGAAAGTCTGAAAGTCTGAAAAGTGCAGTCTGGCCTTTCGATATTTTTCTGACTGTTTTACTGATAGAAAAATTAAAAATAAATTAAATAAATTATTTGAAATATTTAAAAAGCTACAAGTCAGTTCAAAACCCCCTAAGTACTTTGTGTAGAACGTGGTTGCCACCCACTCACGGATGGTACCACATCCACACTCCACCTCCACAGGCTCAACATTCAATTAGTTGGGTTCACAAACACATACAGTACTCTTATTACTTCACTTCACTTCACGGCAGTGTAAATAAAGTAAGGTTAAGAGGGGCCAAAAGGGGGTAACAAGGAGAGAGGTAAAAGGGTTAAGGGGCTGGGGAGTAACGAGGCATACCTTCGGGCCGTAAATAAGCAACTCAATGAGCAGCGAACGCCAGCGCACGTGCCTCATAAACCACCAAGCGAGTCACCAGTCCCCAAGCAGAACCTATACACAGGACAAACATTTTATTATTTTATGATAATAATATAAAAAATTATAATTAAAAAACAGCTTGACATTTTCATAAAGGTGATTGAAAAAAAGTGTTTACAGATCCAATAGGACCGCAGGACTTTTACAATAATTGTAAAGTACATTTTACATCAAATCTAAGAAGACTGTAGAGAAATTCTAATTTAAAATATCTGTATCTAAATACCTACACATTTTCTATTATTTTTAGCCCTTAAAGAGATTTAAAAGTTTAAAAAAGGATGCATGCTTTCAAAATTTAATTAGTATTTAACGATCTACCAATAGTATTGTAAATTGAAATTTATTATAAATTATTTTAAAAAATACCTTTAGCCAATTTCTAAACAAATTTTAAAATAATAAATATATTTCCAATAAAAATGTTCTTATATATTTATGACATATTATATATGTATATTAAATCAAATGTGTTTATTTATCATTTGAGGTAAAGAATATATACATTTCAAGGCATCTATTTTCCAACCTTCTTAATAATGTTTTTATATATCTACAGACTACTGGGGTAATCCTATAGGATTTCTAAAGTTTCCAGTTAAGTTTCCACTTATTTTAATCTTCAACATTTTTCTTGCTGTGTACCCAACTCGAACCCAAGCCGAGTGAAGTCAAGTCGAATCGAATCGAGTTGGAGACCACCCAGGTAACGATTTGTGCAGTCATTCCACGAATTCCCAGCTGAGGGGGCGTCGCGTCGGTCCTCTGTGGCTTTTGTGGCAAATTCTGCAGACGGTGGGGGACTGAAGTCGAAGCATTTCACATTTCACCAGCCTTAAGTATGCTAAGGATGGCCCACGGTACCCGTACCCTCGGACCGTTGTCAAAGTCCAAAGTTATGCATGCTTCTTCGAAGATATGAAGATACAGCTGAGGTTAAAATTGTAGTAATAAAAAGATACATTTTAAAAGGACTATGAAGAATTATAAAATTAGATTTTTGAAGCCTTGGTTAGGTTCTATTTATTTATATAAAAATATTTAATTATCAGCAACAAATAACAGACATAATTCTCATTTTCCATGTACATAAGAAGTTGTGCTCTCTGCCTTAACTATTGCTTATCCGTTAGATATTTCTCTACCCAATGCTGTCTTTATGTAAATTCCCGCCCAGAACTTATGGTAATAATGCTCAGTAACGCCCACGCAATCGCAGTCACAGTCGCAGTCACGGTCGCCGTAATCGCAGTCTGAGCAGAGCGAACGAAATTAATTTGACAGCCAACGCAAAACGCATGCGTCGTCAACATTCCGCGCCTTCCCAAAGTCCCCATTCCCTTCCCGGTTCCCTGTTCTTAGTTCCCGATATATTGTATCTGCAATCTCCATGGATTCGACAAAGACAACGACGACGAAGACGACGACGACAGGCAGACCCAGTGACGTTCCGGGCTTATCGCCTCACTTTTATATATCTATCTTAAGCTTGTTGTTGGGCCGCCTCCTTCCCTCCATTGTCGTTATCGTCGTTGCAGTCACATTAACACATCCGACTTCAAAAAGGGTTATGCGATGAGCTTAACTGATGTTGGATGGAGCGGGGATTACGAGGGAATTAATGGGTTAGGGATTTGCAGCAGGGATCGTAAGGAGATCGAAATGATATAGAAGAAAAGGAAGCACAACAACGGCACTTGTTTCTCGTTAATTTGTGTTATTAAATAATATGATTTTTTAGGGGTTTTAATAATAAAGACAAAAAATATATCGAAGACTTAAAGGCGGCTGAAGGAAAGACTACCTTAAATTAATAGGAACAATTAATCCCACTGCATTTACCCTTTCAAAGTAGCAAAGGCCACCCGCAGGCACTTTCCTTTCGAACTGCAATAAACTTCTGGTGGAAATGTCGCCACGCGTGGGTTCTCCAAATGATAGCCGAAAAGCCATCGATCCGTAGGTACCGCAAAAAAGGTAAAAAAAAAAGAAAAACAGGCCCAAAGCAAACTAAATCCAAAACCGAAACAGTCGCAGATCGACGCTGAGGGAGGGTCGGTGTAGGGAGCCTTATACACTCAGACTTAAAGATGGAATACTAAAAGTATGAACATATTTTCAAAAGTTTATCAAATGTTTGTGGTACAGAGGAGTTCAAATCCATTTTTTGGCCCAATCTCTCTATCTCTTTTCCTCTCTCCTTTGGGAACATAAGTACCTTGAATGACTATTTGTCTCAGCCAACATCATTGGTCCTTCGAGCCGGATCTTTACCTATCCTATACTTGTTTTAGAGTTCCATAGGTTGCCATTATTCATTATTTTAAAGCTCTTTAATTACATATTATATACTTAGATTTCGGTATCCTAATATTCCCAGAGTAAGATACTTAAAATTCAGCTTCTTATGTTTATTTTTATAAAAATGCAAACTCTTTCCACTCTATTAAATGTTTTTTTATAATAGCCTTGCATTTATTTAATATCTCCCAAATTTCAGCAGACTTCTGAGTCATATTTTTGCAGAGTGCACTGGGAGAAGCAAAGCTGAAAGCCTGACAGGACCACACAAGAAGCTGGAAAAGCCACACACACTGTCGGGAGTTGGGGACTCCTCCCCCCCCCCCAGACTCCTCCAGTTGCTCAGTTCCCCAGTCGCTCAGTTGCTCAGCTGGCGATGTCGGTTGCCGGTTGCCGTTGGACGACGGGGCGGTTGATTACATGAACAAACGAACCGATCCGATCCGAAACCCAGCCGAGTCGCGGTGCGGGACAGGGAAGAGGAGCTCCGCTCCAGACCCCAGTCCGGCCGCGGTCCCCCAGATCGCAGACGCAACCGCAAAAGCCGACGCCAAGATAACGAGTTAGCTGCCCCAAACCCCAAGCGAAACCGCAGGCGGGGCAGGCAGGCAGGCGGAGCAGGCTAGCAGGGAATCGGGGGACCCGGAGGAGGATGAGGAAGGGATCCGCTGCCGGAGCCAAACCACACACGCCATGTCGCTTGGGAATCGGAATCGCGGGCCTACGTATTACCGGTGGCAAATAGTAATTATTACATTAAATGCACCGCAATAATGCAGCAGGGACGTCAACATTTAGCCATAAAAATTGCTTGCACTCCGCGACTGTGAATGCAGTTAAACTTTAAGTGGCAGAGCAGGACGCGGGATTGCACTGCAAGAATTTAGATTTAACCTAAGGTTAAGACCATTATTACTTAATTAAAGGAGAGTATTATAAGTATGGTCTTAGTATAAAATACATAGGCAGTATTAAGAGTCCTCTTAATATAATATTATGTGTTGCATATCCAAAGGAAGTCAATACTTAATTAATGAATATGAATGGTAATAGTTTATTTAAAATTTAAATACATAAAATTTAAGATATATATTTATCAAATTAAAGAAAATAAAGTTAACATTGTCTGATTCAGGTATATTTAAGAACAAGACAAATAGATATAGTATAAATAATAGTATATAGTAAAATAGGGGCTTAAGAATTCGAGAAATAACTGTCTTTGTATAGAAGTTATGTATTATTCTATATAGGACTATTATAATTCATATTATAAAATACGCATATCATAAAAAGATTAATTAATCAAAGACTGCATAATTACTATACAAATTATTAAGTCCACTTAAAAAAATTTTAATTATAAAATCTAAAAGTAAAAATTATAATTTTTTCAAGAAATATATAGAAAAGTATATTTCAGAATTCAAATATTTAATACCCAGGGATCCCAAAGCGATCACATTTTTTTTTCCTCCGAGTAGCCGTTGTGAATGGGCGTTGGGAAAGCAAAAAGGAGGAGAGCTTTGGAAGGGGAACCCCAGGAAAATACTGCAAGCGGAGTAATGTTAATGGCGCTATAGGCCAATGACAAATGCAATTGCATTGCCATGGAGCTCTCGGTGCACTGGTGAGGGGAATGCGCGGTGGGGATCGTGTATCAAGTTGAGGTCTAGGCAACGCTGCACTATAAATTAAGACATTATACGATTAAAAACAAACAGCCTGTCGTTAAAGTCGCCGAAGGAGCGACAGGACAGGCAGCGAGGAGATCAGGGTTAGATCCAAGCTCAGGAAAGTGGTGAATGAGCGAGACAATCTAAGGAAATCATTAACATTCGTTATGGAGAGTTATCGAAAATTTAAATGTAAAGCACATTTAAATTTATTTATTATAGGTAATAACACAAACAAAAGTTTTAAATGTGCAGTACAAATATTAGTTTTTTTACAATTTGCAATATTTTTAATAAATTAAAAAAGGAGTTTATTGCAAGAAAATTCTTTGAATATAATGTTTTTAAATATTGAAAATATGTTTATAGGCAAATAAAAAATATAAATTAAATTTTAAGTTTCAATACCAAAAATAATTTGCTTTTTGATAATAGTAAGATTTAATTTAAAATTTGATAAGCGATTACTCTTTAAATATTATATTTGTAAGGATAGAAATATTTGTATAACATTTTAAGTAATTTCTTAGTCCTCTTAAAAACTGCGGTAAAAAGAATCAGTTCGGAAAACTAAATATAAATTAATAGAGACGTTGGTTTTTACAACCCTAACCTCAATTGGTTTTTATATTGTCCTGCTATTCATAAATATTTTTTATTTTTACTTTATAGTTTTCTTTGAATGTTTTGTTGTGTTTTTATCTCTTTTATTTTATTTTTAATTTATAAGTGAATGATATCCAATAGCGTATCAAGCCTCGGAAAAGGAAGAAGAGATCGAAACTTCAACTCCGGCCATAAAAACAACAGCAAGCAGCAGTCGCAGTCTCTCTGTCCCCGTATCTTTCTTCCACTCTGTCTCTCCCTCTCGCTCCCTATCTTACCCCCTGTTCCTGCTCCAAGCAACAACAACTCCAAACGAAACGGCAAATGAAGCTCTCAAAGCAAACTCCGCTTCGTTGGTGGTCCAGTGGCAGCTGCCCGCCACACAGGCGCACTTGCAAGTGTGTGTGTGTGCGAGTGAATGAGTATCTCTCCCTCTCTTTTTTATGGGGGAGCAGCAATGTTGGATTGGAGCTGCAGGCGAATTGAGCGAAAGCAAAACAAAATGCAAGTCATTGAGAGCAAAAACACGAGAGCCACCAAAGATGGCGCAATCATCGGAGAGCGGAAGATCGGGCGATCGGGAGAGCGGAAGAGAGCAATGTATAAAGCTAAAATATGCAAGTTGGAGAAAAAATACCGCCCATGTCGCCAAAAGCGCCACACACAGTGCGAGAGAGAGATAGAGAGAGAGAGAGTAACAGAGAGCCATTGATATTGATGCAACGTTAGTTCAGGTGGGCAAGTTAGAGAGAAAGAGAGTGATCCAGAAGAGAGGGGGGAAGCTGCAGGGAGGCTGTTGTTGTATTTTTATTATAATAGCTCGCTTGGTGGTGGTCCACATTCACATTCACATTTACAGCTCCATCCTCTCCATCTCCATCTCCGTCTCTTTTTCTTCCTGCGCCTGCCTCGCCCAAACACTATGCGAGAGAGAGTGAGAGAGATAGAAAGAGCGAGGGGCACCATGACGCTGCAGTTGCATTCGAATTTGAATTCGTTGGAGATTCGAGCGCCAATTTTTGCGGTCGTTCTTAAGAGTTTTTATTTGTTTATTTTGTGGTTGCATCTTTGCTTGGAAAAGGGGAAAACGAGGAAGGGAGGAAAAGGGGCACAAAATGTCTCAAATGCATTTTCATTCATAAATATTAAAGGGCCAAGTTGGAGTAATTGTTCAAATTCGTTATTCTTTGAGAGTTTATCAATACACACTTTTTATTTATGTATAATTAAAGGTTTGAGTTGGTTTATTCCCTAAAATTATCTTTATATTCTTAAATATACAGAATAAAATGTTCTCCTTAATATTATCTTTAGTGAACTATTTTTTATTTTTATTTTTTATTTTATTTGCTATTTAATAGTTGAAATGGCAATTAATGGTTTTGTTTTATTTTAAGGCAAATCAAATAATTAATTTTAACTAGAAACAAAAAATATATCAAGAAAATATAATATAATTACTAATAACTTATCTTTTCTTTTCCTATCAACCACATCAAAACCCATATTTAATTATAATTTTGCCGGCAAAAACACAAAAACATCACAACTTGTGTGGTCCACACAGACACACACACTGTCTCATATGAGAAAAGATGCTGCAAAAATAAGAAAAGCAGAAAACAAAAACATCCTGCTGCTGCTGTTCATAATTTAGCATCGAGAACATGCAAAAACAGACATCAAAGGCAGCAAAAACAGCAACAACAAAAGCAATGCAAAGCTAACAAATTTGCCAACAGTTCGCGGCACGAACACAAGCACACATACAGAGAGAGAAAAGCCTGCCACGCACGCGCTCCCCACAAGCAAACAAACAAACAAACCGACGCACACACACCGTAATAAAAGCTTCAGTGAGCAGCGCTGCCGACGCTGAAGGCCGACGCCACAAGATGGGTGGGGGGCTGGGGCTGCCGACCACCCACAACGCTTGGCGGTTTCAGTTTAATGAAGGCAGCAGCAACAAATTCATTTTTGGGTGGTCCACACTGCAGTGAAAAAATAAACAACAATACCAAAGGCAAAAACAGCAGCGAAATACTTTTGGGTGGTCTTCTCGCCAAAAACAAGAAGCAAATAAAATAAAAACACGCGAATAACAACAATAGAAATTAGCGGGCTTTGCTCTTTTTTCATTCTCAGGTTTCAGTGGCAATGAATTTCAAACTGTATTATTTTTTTAGGGTGATAAAAAATTGTTTATCTATGAATGCAATTAGGATTAATACTTAGATACTACAGTTAGAAGGGGAATCTTTTATTGTATTTTTTTTAAACTTTTCTGTAAAAATTGTTTTCTCAAAGCATATTAAATTCGGTTTAAATTATAATTCCCTCTAAATAAATGAACCTTTTTTTAAATTCTTAAACGAAAAATCGTTTGATCAATCGTTTGGTACAAATAGTAATAAAAAGTAGTTTGCTATTAGTTTACATAAATTGTAAAATACATAATACAAATATTCATTTTCAATATATTAAAAAATTTTTTTTTTATTATTATTCCATTATTTAATTAAGTTTCTAATATATTTTATTTATGAAGTTAGCGAGGTTACTTTTTTAAAACAATTAAAAATAACCTTGATTTAGAGAACTCTTTAAACACCCCTCGGTATTTTCCCTTCTCTAATGCACTGTCGATACTTTTCGACCGGCCCTCGGAGAGAGCGTACCAAACCAAAATGGCCGCAGACGCTCAAGAGCGCGAGAGCGAGAGAGAGCCGGGAGCGAGAGAGTGCACTTTAGCAGTCTGTTCGAGAGCGCGAGAGAGCAAGTGGCGCGCTCGCCTAATGAAGTTGTTGGCCTGGCGTGCCGCATCCGCGAGATACAGATACATCTCTCAAACTGCGTGCGATCCTCGAACGAAACGGTTGTGAGTGCGGAGCGAAACACTGTATCTGTCGGTGCACCACTGTGTGTGGTATAGCAGCAAAGATAAATAGCGCAGAACTCGTGCTCGAGCCAAAGGAGAAGATATTGTAACTCAGCCGGAGTTTTTGTGGATTAAATGCCGAAAAATCCGGCCACCGTGAGTTTCGATTAGTGTGTGTGCGTGCGCGGAGTGTTAAGAAGAAGCAGTCGCAGAGAGCGCGGAAAGCTAGAGAGAAAGAGCGAGAGCAAAACGACAACGAAAAGAAAACGTGATCTGGCGTCCGTCGCTTTTCCATGTGTGTGAATGATGTGTGAAAATTCTGTCGAATTCCCCAACAAATTGTGCCCGCAGCCGCCGAAATAAACCCCGAAAAAAACCCGAAAGAAAAGCGCGTACGAATCAACGAGAAAAAATCTTTCGAATTAAAAAAAAGCGAAGCCAGCAATCACAACAAAAACCCAAACAACAACAACAAGGAGCGCTCAAAAGATACACAGCGTGCGAGAGCGAGCGAGCGAACGAGCGAGAAGAAGCAGCAGCAGCAGCAGCAGGCAGAAGAGAGCGAGAAAATGCAGAGTTCAGTGCACAAAATGTATTTAAACAAAACACAAATTGAAGGCAGTAATTGAAACCCATCGAACTATAAGGCCAAACTGCCTCCCCCGAGAGGAACTGCACAGCACAAGCACTCTCCCGAAAGTATCTGCTCGGATTCCAGCCGGAATCCGCATCCACATCCGTGCATCATCTGCATCCGAAGCCAGCAAAGATACGCGCTAAATAATGGACCGCGACAGCCTCCCACGCGTTCCGGACACACACGGCGATTTGGTCGATGAGAAACTATTCTCGGATCTCTACATACGCACGACCTGGGTGGATGCTCGAATTGCGCTCGACCAGATCGATAAGGTGAGTTCCGAGCACGTAGTACCTGAGAGACAGTGGAGACTCCCAAGATTGCATTTTACATTTGATGAAAATTGAGGGGAAGTACTTGCAAAAGTATCTTAATATATATTTTAGGGATATTTCGTTGTATTTACATGTTCCGTGAGTTTGAAACGGGTTTCTAAGCTTGAAATATTTTCTAACATTCAAGAACAGACAGATTTTCATATGAAAAATATTGTTCTAGGTGATCTAAAGGTCTAAAAAATCGAGTATATATATTTATCATATTTTGTGGTCAAGATTCCCCTTAAAATATATGAAATAGATATTTTCCTATCAACAGACATCATTTTGAGGCTTATCTGCCTTTTAAAAACCTCAACAAATTATTTATTAAATAATATTGTAAAGCTTTTAAGTAGTCACCATCTTTTCTTATGCATTTTTGTCCAATAACAGACTTATTTAACAACTATAAAAATTATAAATACCTTATAAATCTATCATTAAAGATTCTTGCTAAGAAAAATTCCCCAAGAATCACTTTTTTCAAAGACCTTTTTCAGAACTTACAACAAGCCACATTTAATTGGCAACCTCTTACAACTAATTAGGCTAAAACGATCCAAACTTTGATGGCTTTATTTTACTTACAAATTAAAAAAAAAAAACCTTAAGTTAAAGGTAAATATCGAACATAACAGAAGTTGGACTGTAAACCCGAAGCGCAGCGGCCTTTGTTTAATGCGCCCATTAAGCCGGCGGGACAGATTTCAATAAATTTTATTGCCAATATCTCTCGCAATATTTTTTCGCGTTTTTGTCGTCGCCGTGTCTTCTTCTCCAGCCGTTTCGATTTCATTTCATTTCGTTTCGTTTCGTTTTCTTTTTGCCGCTCTGTGGTGTTCTCTGTGGTTAATAGAGTTGTCGGAATCTTGGCCCCACTGCCAGTCGTCTATTAATTACAGTGATTAGCCAAAATCGCAGGGCATTATGTGGCCAATCGGCTTATATGCAAATTTGGGTTATTTTACTTTTTTTTATATCTCAAGAGCGTGGAGGATTTATATCTATATATAGGCATTTGTTTACGAAAAGACCGGCCATAAAAATCGTGGCCAGCTTAGCATGACATGGGTTTTAGGTATTAGGAGTGGGTTTTTGATATTAATCCTGGTTTTAAAGAAGATTATTAATTGGTATTTGTTGAGGTGGTTTAATAGGAAAAACAACATTTTGGGAAATTGTGAAGTCTTGAACTTATTCAAGAGGTTTTTTTTGAACTAAAGCTTCTCCCAAGCCACAGATACAAATTTACAAAATATAAAAACTCTGTAAAAATTTGATAACAGTTCTTCAGTGTATCAAATTCCAAACAATAGAATCTTTTAAAATACTTATTTATTGCTCCATAAAATCATCCATCATTTATTACCAATTTTGTGGTCAATTTTTCTGCGTGCATTGCCATCAATCTACGACTATTTGCGCTGTGAGCAGCCACACAGCAGGACCCTACTTCGTTCCCCAATGCACCGCGATCCGAGTGCAGAGACGGAGACGGAGACGAAGACGGACATATCCACAGACAACTTCATTACTTTGGCGCTACTGTGCAGAGTTGGCCCGACCGCAAAAGCGAAACAATAACAACTGCAACTGCAACTGCGCCAAAAACAGCAATGCAGCCCGGCCAGAGACTTGGCAAAAAGGCGAATAAAACAAAAAAAAAAAAATAAAATAAAAAGCGGCAGCAGCAGCAGGAGATCCAGTGAAAAGGCAGCCGAAAAGGCAAAAGGCAAAAAGCTTCAAGAAATAATAAACAACAACCGAGTGTGCCAGTGTATCTGTGTATCTGTACTCGGCGTATCTGTGTATCTGTGCGTCCGTACAATCCAACATGGGTGGGCCGCAGTCGAGAGTCATTTCGTACGTGCTGTTGCCCCAGTCCTCGTTCCGTCCTCCTCGACAAACCCCACTATCGCCAGAGCCCGAGCCCTCCTCGAAAAACCCCCATTACAATTTTCAGATGCTCTTTGATATCAGCCGAGGGGCCGAGCATGCTTCGCAGATTGTTTAGAAGCTAACGTGACGTAATGCACAATCTAAATAATTTGTGAAATATTAATTCCATTGCAAAGTGGAAAGTTGGTCAGTCAGAGTTTTTATTAAATTGAAGATAGATTTGAAGAGAAATAATAAATTTGTAGGTCGCTAGTAAGGCCTAGTCTTCTAAAGAATATTTAAGCTATTTTATTAAATTATAAATTCTAGATTAGAAGGCGGCATAATGTAAAAATAGTTTGTTTAATATTTATTAAATAAAATTGACCATAAATATCTAATATTTCCTAATGAATACTTCAACTTAAATACTCGTACATTTCAGAAAGTATGAAAGTATCTTTTATTCAACAAGTTTATTCGTTTATTAATA
>JAEIHY010008057.1:0-16377 GCA_018904565.1 Drosophila tsacasi | reverse complement strand
GCTACCAAAACGTTGACATGCCGAGTGCTTTCATGGAATTTGCGTTTTAAAAAGGCGGCAACGTTGACATCCTTGTCATTGTCTCCTCCTGTCGGCCACTTTTGGTCGAAAATGTTTTGCTTTGGGTCCCGCAAAAATGCACAAATTTAATTGGTTGAGCATCGTGAGGCACGGCAGCAGAGCCAGAAAATTATGAAATATTTTTGAGCAAAATATGAAGCAGGTAAAATATTTTCCGGGCGGGAACATTCGGTATTTAAGAGCAAAGAAATGTACGGACTGTCGGAGTTTAAGGGGACTCAAGGGGAGTATCATAATTTGGGACATATGTACTTCCAACTAAAAGGGGGAGAGTAAAAGCAAGGATGATATATATTAATAAAAAATACTAGAAACCTTTACGTAAACCCCCTTAATTTCAATACAATCCACTCGCAAATTTTCAAAGAGTACTAATCCCTATCTCCCTTAAATGACTCCTCTGAAGTACAGAAATAAATCCACAGTCCCCATGATGCCTATGCTAAATTAGTCCATTTGCCACAATGACATTCATCATAACGACAGTGATTGGACTCCAGCACAAACATTATGCTCATGTCCGTATCGAAATAGCCAAAGATCCACTAAAAATTGATTGTTTGGCGATTTATTTGGACAGTTGGCTCGGGCGGGAAGTGGTGGAAATTGGGCTTTAGGATGGCCGTTGGCCGGACATCATTAGGAATGCAAATAAATACGCCGGAAAGTGTGGAAAATTGTGAAACATTTTAAAATGCCGCAGCAGATAGTTTACGACGCCTATCTGGCTGTTTCGCCTGTCAAAATTCATCAGGGTCCATCGAATGCACTTCCCAACCCGCCACGCCCCCAGGCGGGCTTCAATAATGACAATGAAGGCCGAATCGGGGAAAGAGTGAAAGCTCTGGCGGTGATAAGGCCCTTTGGGGATCTCACATTGTTTTCCTGCATACATTTTCCAAATTCAAAATGAGAACTCGCACACGAATGCCGAAAAAATAAAACCGAAATTAAATTAGTTAATTAATGCAGCACAGCAAAAACCAAAATAAAAAACCAGGTAAGCCGAGGGGGAGAATCGGGGTCACCCATCAATCATGGGAGCAAGGGTCGCCGCCTCACGCGTGTGTCAAATATTTTTGGTCTACCGAACCCGTAGATTGCTTTCGCTTTCACTCTCAAAAACGCACACTCGTCAATCCAAATCTGAGCCCCAATCCCGGAGCCATTCCTCTCTTGACATTTCCAATTGGCCAGGGAAGAAGTATTCACAAATTAGTTGCCCACATGTGTCAGCCAAAGGTGATTAAGCGGTTGGCCCAGGCCGAAAATTACCCATAAGCACTCCGAAAAAAAAGAAGAAAAACACACATCATGAGAGCCAAATCCAAATAAGTTATGCAAAGAGGCAAAGTCAAAGCCGAATATATCAGATTTCGCGCTTTGCGGTTATATCTCAAATTTGTTCTGCCTTTTTCTGTGTCTAAACACGCCCTAAGCCCAAAGGTAAACATCGGATTTCCATTAGCTAACAAGGGTTAACTCGGCCGAAAAAAAAGCAGCAAAAAGTTGACCAAGGAATGTGAGAGCTTGCCCTACGCGAATTTTGGAAATACTCTGAAAATGGAAAGTATTATAAGTTCAAGAAAAATGTATAAAGTTTTAAGATACAAGTCCAAAAATTAGTTCTGTTGAGCTTTAGAAGTTAAAAGTCCTTGAGGTTCTTGACTGAATCTAAAACTACAAATTCATTAAATCTAATTTAAAATTGTACCCCTTTTTAATTTATGAAACCTTAATTAATCTCCAACTTGAAATCGATTTCAAAATATAGTTCCCCTTCTGGATAGCATATTTTTTAAATATTCCTCTGGCTGATGGTCATTCTTTAAATTGTCTCTGGTGTATCCCAAGCGGCCATCTAACCCTTTCGGGGGCTTTGCATTAATTTCTCCCGCCCGCTTTTTTGCAGGTGTTTGGCTTTGGTCATGTGAAAATTAGCATAAAGCAAAAACCAAGTTTGTTCTGCATTTTTAATTAATTAATTAAAAACGAGTCGCCGGGGCCAATAACGAGGCTATCAACGGCAACGTCATCGTCCTAATCAACGTCATTATCGTGGAGGGAGGGACTCATGCAAATATTTGTCTCCTCCGCCTTTGTCAGATTGTCTCGCTGCGACTCGGCCCTTTCATTCCCTTCCCTTCCCTTCCCTTCCCTCGTTTGCATATGCATGAACCTAATTTTAATTAATATTTTATTATCTTAATTATGCATCGCACCTTGCGCGTTTCCGCTCACCTCCTCCTCTGCCGGCTGCACCCTTTCGGCTGAGTTTTGCGTTTAGTTTCGACCTTTTGCCCAACAAATTATGGCCATAAATAAAGTAAACGAGTTAAGAGTGGTTTTGCGTGTTCTCTCCAGAATGCCCATTCGCACTGACTGCCTCTATTTCGATTGTTTTTTTTTTTGTCTCGTCTGGTTTTTTGTCTAGCCGCGGTCTGGCGGCGCTTGGCTAATGTCATTTTCATACTGTAACGAAAAAAGGGTTAACACGTTCCTGAAAACATTGTGCCGAGTGCAGGCTGTGTTAATTTCGGCTGATTTATTGGTTTTATTAGGGGTCTAATTGGCTTAAGGGGTTAAACGGATGTGGACAGGTGTGGGCGCTCACGTAGCGAACAGAAGCAAGGGTAGAGATACGAGGTTAGATGAGGAAAAATAGCCGTGCTTGGGTGTAAATTGTATTGAAATGTATATATTTTTTACTTAACCCATAGATAAGCTATTAATTTCTACACAGTTACACTTATGACTTGCACAGCTTCCCGCATTATGTGAGCATTCATCACTCCCAGCTACTTCCAGTGGCGCTTCGCTGAAGCCAAGCCTCGACGGAGCCGAGAATACTCGAGTTTCAATAACAAAACTTATAGAGTTCGATTTCATAACTCATCTGTGGCCGCAGACTCTCACTTTTTGCCGCCAGCTTTTCTCACACACATTAGCATTGGAAATCCATTAGGGGCGGCGCGGGCGTGGCCGTCGCCTCGGGGAAAGGTGATGCTGGCACGCCACAAATGAGACTAAGCCACAAACGAAAGTTCGTAATTTATTACAAATTAAAATAAATCAAATATCGAAAATATCGAAAATGGACTGGGGCGGAGCGATAAATCTGCCGCAGAGCAGGTGATTCAACGGCAATGTCTCTATAAGTTACAGAAAAACAACCAGAGATAGGCGTCATTTGCATTTTGAGTGGAATCATAAAAATGATAAACATTAATTTCTTTATTTTTCCGGAGAGCAGAGGAAGCGATTTGTCAGCCAGGGAAAACAAACCACAAATATTCGGCTTTAAATGTAAATGTATTCCCAACGGAAAGCCCTCTAATAGCAGATAACCGCAGGTAACGTAACTAAAACAAAGTTTTATATGTCCGAAAATGGAATTTAGTATGTCCGAGGCCGGGGAATAGCTGTCATAAATGCAAATGCATCTTATCGCGCCATTCTAACCGGAAAATTCTCCCCAGGAAAGAGACAACCTCTCAGCGGCAGCTCCCATCAAGACGATGGAAATTCAATATCAAGGGATACCATAATGGACCAGCGGCGCCCCAATAGATATGTTTACACTTTATGCGCCAAACAAAGGGATATTCTCAAAGAGCAGAACAATGGATCGGTGTCGGGGCGTAAAAATCTCGGTGAGAATGAAATTTCAACACTTTAAAGGCGTTTTGAAACCATAAATTCCCACTGCAGGCCAAGCCAAGTGATTTCGATGTATGTATATGCCATAAATAGTATGCATATATAGACGGAGATCGGGTCAAATGGCTCTGGCTGTGCAACTCCCACTAAGTTTATGCGTGGAATTTTGTAAATTAGAAGAGGAACTTACTTAAGCTACTTACTAAAGCTACCAGGCAGGGACACAATCAACAATGGTACTGGAAAGTTATATTAATAAACAGGAAATTAATATACATTAAGAATAATAAATATACAAAGTTACTCGTAGTAAATTATTGCTACTAAGAATGAAATAACCTTAGTCGGTTCTGACAGCTTTAAACATATTTAGATATTATTTGGTGTTTTCTTTATTAAAAATAGTATTTTTTCATAGATAGTATTCTTTCTCAATCTTAACTTTTTTTATCCAATAGTATTATTTAAACGTGTAAGTAACCACCTTAGGCACTGTCAAATTCACGAATTCTGGTTTATGGTCACACTTTTGATAGCTTTCCATGAACATCGCATCGCACAAACGCAGTTTCTGCTCCGACGTTTATCAAAAGCATTTTATAACTATCGCGGCGAGGCAACGAACTTTCGGGGCATAAATCAACTGGATACTGGCTACAACTGTGTTTGTTTATGCTTTTTGCCCGAGTTTTGTGCTTTTGTCCGTTTGTTTGTTATGAAACTGCGGTTCGTCATGCTGTGACCATTCTGAAATTGACTGACAGAACGGACCCCACGTTGGGGCGGAATGGAGCAGAACTGGAAGCGACTCCGAGTCGGAGTGCGAGTCCGAGCTCGAGGTTGGAGGAGGAGTAGCTGCCGCTGCCGCCTGCGAAATCCGACAGAACCGCAGACTAATTAAATTAATTGAGGTGATTTTTGTCACAGATACCAGATACGCCCGATATGCCGTTACCCGCTGCCCATTTGTAAAGTGTTGTCCGGTCTCAGGGCTTAAGCACGGTAAAAAATATGGTTCGCTGCCTTATGGCGCGGAGCGCATATTTTTTAAAACGGTTTTGCGCTCATATCGTAAAATGTTGAACCATGTAATCCATCGATATTAATGACTGGCCATATTTTTGCTCGCCCTCGCCGGGTTGATTGAATGGTTATTCATATTTTTTTGTGTTTCAGAACACCGGCTTTGTTGTGTCCGCGAGTTGGGCAGCGCCTTTGTTGTTCCTGTGCGTCCTCCATTCGGAATGATTTTACATTGTGAAGTGCGGCATGCTTTTTGTGATCCCAGCTGTAAAATGTTAAATGAGTGCAATCAGGATTTTTGGCGTTCATTAAAGGGGTCACGAGGAGTCACCGGATGACCTGTTGTTCGTCTGCAACGGTGCAATCTGGTGTCTTGAAAGGAATCTCATCGAATACACCGTTAAATCACTTCAGATATTTAGGAAAATGCATTTAGTAAGCTAAAGTTAAATATAAAAAAACATATTTGGTTCAAAGACAAGTCGAAAACATGGTTTTTAAAAATATATGTGTGAAATATATCCTTTAGTTTTCTGCACAACCCATCATTTGCTTATTACTTTTTTAAATTAAATGTTAATAATAATAACGCCTTATTAACAAAAAGCTTCTATACTACAAAACTTAAACTATATAATTTTATAAAATTTAGCAGGGTGTACAGAGATATGCCATATACTATATATTCCGCCTTTGTTGGTGCTTGAATAACATATCCAGCTGTGTTCAAACAATAGAAAATCTCAATTTTCAACACAACGACCAGATATCAAAATTACGTTTCTGCGTGTGCTTTTTTTTTGTCACAATTTTGTGTAAACGCGTACTAAATATTTAACAAGCTATTAAACCGATGTCAACAGCAGTGCAATGAATAAATAATGCCCAGAATGGCCGACAATCGCCGGTGACCATGACTGCCGGCATTGTGAACTGTGCAAACACATTTTGCAGATGCAGCGGCTAAAAAAACTAAGGTGGCTTAGAGCTGGAAAAAAGCTGATAGGGCTTCGATATTTTAGGAAACAAAACCCAAAAACCCCCTATTAAACACAGACAGTTTAATTATTAACAACTTCTTTTAGTTCCATAATATCTCTTTTCTAATCAAAATCCACTATCGTTGGACATGATAGTGCCATCGATTGGCGACCAATTTTGGTTGGTTTAGGGTTGGCCACCACCGGATTCCGCTCACATCCCAGCACGTTGACTATTTCGAGCTTCACCAGCTCAATGGGTGGATGATAATGACGGCGAACACATGCAGTAGGAGTTTGGGCCAGAAGCCAGGGACATGGCCATTTCAGGTCCGGGGCGATTGTCAACTGTTGTTGTCAATTACGTTAACAAAACACGGACCCAGGGCCGAAACTGGAGCAGCAGGAGAAGAAAAAGGAGTTGGAGTCGTAGTTGGAGCAGCGAATGGTCCAAAATTTGTACGTCACAGCCAGAGGACGCGGACCGGAACCGAAGCCGCAGTTACAGCCAGAGACAGAGGAAGAGCCAAAGCTAAATCCAAAAACCATGGCCAAAAACAAATGCAAAGCAGCCGCTAAAACAAAGGGAAGGCCTCGGCGGCAAAGGAAAAGGAGAAGGAGAAGTCGGAGTACATGTCCCTGGTCATGTCAGGCGTTTAATTGGCATTGCCATTCGGTATGTGTTAATAACGATTTGTGGCGTGCAAAGGCATTTGTCAAAGTGTCACAAAAATGAACTCAGCTGGACAGCAAGTCAGGAGCAGAGGGGAAGGTGCCTTATCATTTATACCAAAGAGATCTTTATAAAAGAAATAAATATAAACACATATCTCTCTTTAACAAAAAGTACATATTTTCCCTAGTGCTACCTTTAACACACAGCGGAGTGGATTTCTGGCGGCGTCAGCATAATCCGAACTCGAAAGTGACCTTTTTAATTAAAAGCCAAAGTTGGGGGACTTGCAACAGTTCGTGCCGCATTCGCATGCTCGAAATTGCAACACCGAAAATTACATGGACATGGACGCCGGGCGAAAGGACTTGCGGCGGGGGCGCCTCCAGAAATGAGAAATGAAGTCAGCAAAGGCAGAACCAGAGGGGACTGCAGGAAGCGGTTATCTAACGTCTGGAGGCAAAGGGTCAAGCTTAGGGCAGCCCAACAGTCACGCAGAGCTTGGCGAGAGGAAAAAGTGTTAATAAATTTTCGGCCAAAAACCAGACCAGACCAGCGCCATGGTTGTTGGTCAAATTAAGACAACTTCGCGCCGTCGCTCCTCGATTCGCAAATAAATTTGTTTAATTCCAACTCGACGGCTGCAAGTAGAGCGTAGCGAAATATTTTATAAATTGTATAGAAGGAGACCTGGATCTGGACAGAACTCCGGGGAAATCGTGCCCGAGACGGAACTGACTAATTAGACGCGTCACCGTTGCCGATTGGCTTTCCACTTCGGCTTTTCCAATTGGCCCGGCTAATGAGCCGTCGGAGTCGGTGGGGTCACAGCGCCCCCCGTGCAACTAATTGGCATTTGAGCCGGCCTGCAGGTAAGTGCACTTTTAAGGTTGCTCGCTACTCGCAGATTAGCTGACGATTTGCCCCTCTGTTTATGCAAATTGCCAACAGTGGTGCCCCATGGGAATTGGGATGCAGCTGAAACGGGGGGAGACTCCTATTCGGGCTGAGAAGATAGCGCTAGGGTGTACCCGATTCAAGGGGTAAACGGTAGTCAGATATAAGTGGCAAATGTACTACTTGAAACCCTCGAAAGGAAGCTTAGCTTGCAGATATTTTTAGGATTTTCTTTAGGGTTCGGCAATACCTTACTTTTAAATAACATATCTTCAATATATGTAAAGATCAAGGGTAGTGCCTCTTCCTTTGGGTCTCTTGACTCGACCCACAGTTGGCTCTTTGTCCGACCCCGTTTAATTGAGAATCCATTGGTCCGAAATCCTCCTTCTTTATTGCAACATATAAATAATGTCCGTTTGCTCGACGAGTGGTCCCTTGTGCCGGCCATTTGTATTTAACATATCATTCATATAATATCAATTAGTTGCATATGTGTGCCGCCAGTGACGGCCTTGGCCTGTCCTTTGGACCCGCCTGAAAATTATTGGCAGCGGGACAGGGACAGGCATGTTGCCCGTTTGTCTTCCCCGTTTTATACCCTTACAGGGTATATCAATTTTAGTCCGAAGTTTTGCAACGCAGTGAAGGAGTCATTTCCAACCATATAAATTATATATATTCTTAAGCAGCATCGACAGCCGAGTCTATCAAACTGTGTCTGGATGAATAAATCAATTTAAAAATTGGTTGAAAATTTTTAAGGGGTTACATTTTTAAAATTAAGAAATGAAAAGCTGCAAGGGTATATAAACTTCGGAGTGCCGAAGTTAGCTTCCTTTCTTTTTTATTATATTTTTGCTCTTTTAGGGAACGGAAAACCGACGAAAGCTTCAGTGGATTGGCATACGTCTGTTTGCTAGCCGTTGATGATGGCTAGTTGGGGGTCACCACGGGGCGATTGGGTGATCGGGGTACTGGGATGGGGAAGGACACGGACAGGGACGATGACAACATCGATGTGGCTCGGCTTTTGTTCTCGTCAACCTCATCTCGGCTGCTCTCAGTCACACAAAAAGCTCATTTTAAGCCAATTTCTGTGTCCTGCCCTTGCTTGGACGGTCCTGGTACTGAATGAAATTTAACGAGCGAGGCTGTCTGTCGGATAAACATTAACGTCTCATTCTGGCCCAAGCTCCGACAAAGAGTTGCTCAAGAAACATTCGGTGTGTGATTCTGATTCTGGAATTAAAAAAAAAAAAATCGAAATATTGAAAAATATTCTCTTTTCTGGTCCTTGCCTTCGAACATTAAATCAATGCACTCCCTTTCTGATTGAGCACAAGACAATTTCCCTGCGGAAACAACTAGGATTCCATCTAATTATGCATGCCATCAACGTGCCAGCTGCTGCCCCATCCAGCGATTTTCGGGGATTGTTAGTTTTTTGGCTTAACCTTTTGCCAATTTTAAATTGGCTTGGCCGGGGTCTGGGGTCTGGGCTGGAGCTGGTGTCCTGTCTGGGACTAGAGTCGAGTCTGGGCCTGGCCAAGTTCAAATATGCACAAACATTTGTTCAAAGGCTATAGATTTATCTCGCCTGTTGTTCGCTAGACACCCTGTGGTGCCTGACTCCTGACTGCTTCCGTTTCGTGCCCAGGTCTTCTTCTTGTTGTTTTTCCTTATTTTTTTTGTTTTTGTCTCTTTGGCGGGGGAGCCCCCTTTTTTGTTTTTGGGGCATTCATACGAGCGCCGAGCGATACAAATCAGTGAATTTCAAGTGCAAAACTTGAATATGCAATTGCATTTTTGCACGTTCTGCGGTAGCGTCTTTGCCAGTACAGTGGGCACAGCCAATTGATGGACTTGGGAGCGAATGTTTTTGTGTTAGCAGACTAGGGGATTTCCATTTATATTAAAATATTCCCTTGAAATCTAGATTAATTTCGCTTACTGAGAATAAGGCGGGTATTAGAGCTGAAAATATAATATTTTTTGGTTTTACAGAGATGGTTTGGTCTGGAAATGTAAGGTGTAACAGATATAGCAATCAATTTAAAACAATATAAACTAGTAGATGGTATTTTTATCAAATGTGCATACAAAAATTTAACATGAATAACAGACATGGAAAGTGTTCTAAAGTCTATATTTAACTTAAGAAATTGAGAAAAGAAGGATTTCACAGAAAGTAATTTTAAAATCTATAATCCCCAATATTTGACTAGTTCCCCTAATAAATTAAATTAAAATAACTCACCAGCAAATTGCTCAACCTGTGCAACAGACCCTATTCCACATTGCACGCTCCTTTGTTATATCAGAACATTTTTCGGGGATTTCTTTCCCTGGCAACTCCCTCCAGCTACCAGTTCCTACCAACTGCCAGCTGGCGAATTTGCATATTCACGCTGCGGATTGAAATCAGAAACAGTGGGTGCCGAGCCAGCCCGAAACGGGATGCAGTGACACCGCGGGGAGAGTCCTCCTCCGCGTTGTCCTCCGAGGGGAATCGATGAGTCGCCATTGAATCGCGAGGAGGAGAAAATGCAAAATGTGCCTGCTGGGCAGATGGAAGGAGCTGGCAATCCGTCCGTCCACGGCTCCGGAGTGAAGCCAGGCAAACAAATTCAAAAATGTTTGGTGAATTTCAATTGCTGACAAATTCGCCAGAGCTGGAGGTGAATCAATGAATGGCGACGGAGCTGTTGATAATATTATTAGTACCCGGTGAATGGCAAATTGTCCTTGAGGATATAAATGGAATTTGAAATTATTTTATCAACATTTTTGATTGCTTCCAGCCGAACAATCAGTTCAGGGAGCGCTGTGCGGTCGGCAGAGATGGATGGTTGGTTGGATGGATGGCAGTAATTGACTCTGATGGACGCTCATTGGCAGTCCGGACGGGACACTCGGCTGGGCCCTAATAATATGCACAAAAGTTATGAATTCCCGCACAGCACAATGGCAATAGCAATATGTTCCATGGACTATGGAAATGATAAATTTCAGAGTGCCTCCCTGCCGCCAGCCGCCCGAAATGAGTTTCGAGCTGGCTGGCCCAGGCTCCTATGCTAATTATTATTGCATGGACCCGCAGCGAGGATGCTGGCCCGGATTTTAATCTGAGAAGATAAGGAAATTGCTTAGAATTCTAAATGGACCGAAGGCCAAATGGAGCAGAAGTTATGCCCGGCATGGAGGACCCACCCCAGGAGTGTTCAGGTGTTAAGCTGTCGATGGATATTTAAATGGGTTGAGTCAAGTTCGCCGCTGATTGAAATAAAGTTGACAATTCGAGGGGAGCTCGTGGCCGATGAAGCATCGATGGTTCTGAAGGGGATTTCGCCGGAAATGGCTGCTCGAAGTGGCAGAGGAGCCGCGTAAATGAAGTGGTGCGGTTGGTGAGGTTGCCTCTCGGTTTGGAGCTTTTCAAGTTCCCTGTTGATAAACTTAATGGAGGCTGTTGGCTTTTCAAGAGCTCGAAATTGAAAGAAGCTGTTGAATACTAAATGGGTTGGATGGGATTTGTTGGGCTAAGAAAATACAACAATGACTAGAATTGGTTTCGGGGGGTCTTAAGTGCGGTTACTGTATAAATATATAACCTACATATATTTGTGGCATCTTAGGGATTAAAACAATGTGTCTGACATTTGCACTCTCGACCGAAAATGCACCCAAAGCCAAAACATCGAAATCCCATAATTCTGATAAGATAAGGCACTCAAAAGATTTCAATAAAAATCCCATCTTCACAGCACTCCTCCGGCTCGCCTCTCACCTGCCCGAGTCAAGCACTCTTGTCTGGAATTAAAATTTAACAAGCAAACACACAACAAAATAACCAAAAATAATCTTCACAAAATCCCAATATACAAAAACCCATCCGAAGCATCCCTCAGCCGCACACTTTAGTCTATCGAACGGGTCCGGGGGAGTCCGGGCCGAGGAGAGCGTTCTAAAACTGAGCAAAAAGTCAGTTGAATATGAAGTCTTATTGATTTGCACTGAAAATGCAATTTTCCGTTGGCATTAAGAGCCATTTTTGCGGGCTGGAAAAGATAACGGGGTGTGGAGAGGGAAATGTCTGTGTGAAAAGCTTTTTATGGCTGGCATTAATTTTGATTTTCCATTTTGGAGCTCTCTCTGCACTCGTCTAAATATTTTGCACTCGGCACTTGAGCATAGTCGACGTCGTCGTCGTCGTCTAATGCGGCATTAATTTTTGTCAGTTTTGTCGATTTTAGCTGCATTTTGATTTTCGATTTTTATCGGCTCCCTGGACGCTCTCCTGGCTGTGCTATCTGGCATCTGCTGTCTATATTCTCCGACTTCGGTGCTCTCCATATTTGTTTTTGGCCTAATGCAAGGCAAACAGGGCTCTAATTTAAATGGCTTTTCCTTGGCAGCTCTCCTCATCATCATTGCCAGTGTTATGACAGTTGAAGTTTTGACGTCGCCATCGGCGGGGTGTGCACGGGGAGGGTGTGTGTGGAGTGTGTTTTAGCAATTCATTGGCAAAAGACAAATACACATATGCAAATAGGCAGATGCGAACCACTCGAAAACTAATGTAGTATGCATACGTCCCTCACCTCTGTCCCTCACTTTACTCCAAAATGCCTGCAGTCGATTATAAATGAAGTGGCTCCACACACGCCACATACAAGTGTGTATATATATGAAGTATGTATATATGCTGGGCATGCATGGAGGGCCAACATAAATATTCAATTTAAATTATTACTAAATTGGCTTTCGCAAATTTCCATTATGCACTTATTCCATTTTCGGTGACGACAACGACGCCGGCTAAAAGCCTCGTCGTAGACATTTTCGGTTCGCTTTTGGATTGATCCTATACAAATACGAGTGCATATATGTACATATAGTATGTATGTTGTGCCAGAGTCGTCCTGCCATCAATAAGCAATTTAATTTGTCAATCGTCTCCCTCTCTGCCTCCCTCGCTCTCTCGGCACACAATCAACAAAATCCATCAGCTGGATGGCCGGGCATCTGCCTCTTCTTAACTTGGCCTTCATCGGGCGGCAATTAAACGCCACCAGAGGCAGGGCGTCGAGAGCTGGGCTTGTAATTAAAGTAAACATGGTTATGCCCGCACACAGCACACACACACTGGCATTGTCATAAAATTGCGCATATAAATAGCTTTTGCATGTATTTATGTTGATCGCATTAATAACGCGCATACGTCATGTGGTACAAGGATGCAAGAGGCAACTGGCCAACTGGGAAAATCAAAGCCTGCCTTGTTGCAGATCGGATTGGGATCATAACTGAATTTGTGCTTGGGCGAGTTAGCATAATTTAAGCCACAAATTGCTGGCCTCGAGCGGGCTAATACCAAGGCTTTGTCAAGCAACTAAAGAACGAGCTTAATTCCATATTTCAAAGGCATTAATATAACTAACCAAAAGTAAATTCCTGAAAACATAAAGCAATATTTCCAGTGCTTTAACAAAAAAAAAAAAGAATTTTCAAAGATTTTTATTTCCTTTTTCAGCAACCCAGATTCGCTTATAAACACCTGTAAACTTTGCCAGACAACTGGACAAACACCTGGCGACGTGTTGGGCAGGCAGGACTACAGATAGGATCAGGGACAGCAGCAAACAAGGATGTGGGTGGGGAACAGATTTCCATGCACTTGCTGGGCATTTGATTTGTCACCCAAGGCGTGCAAATGATAATCGAAAAATCACTCAGCTGTGCGTGTGTCCTCCTCCTCAGCTTCCGCACCTCCGACTACGACTCCGGCTCCTCCTCTGGTCCCTTGCATCCTAAGTCCCAGGCTCCGACTGCCTGCCTTCCTGGGCGTGGGTGTCCAAAGCTGATTTGTCTGGCCGCTTGACTGGGCTGCTCCTCGAACGTTTGGGCCTCTGGTCTGCCTGCCTGCATTTCCGCATCCGGTTTTGGCATTTGACACCAAGGCCAGAGACGCACCAGTACAGAGTGGAAAAAGTCGAGCTTAGGTTCGAAATAGGTAAGAAATTAAAGCCATACCATAAATGAAGCATACAAATATATATTCGAATATATATATTGGGATTCATTGCAAATATTTGAAACATTTTAATCCAATCTGTGGTATTTGATGTATACTTTTTCCACCAGTGTAGGCACAACCGAAGACCAGGAGACCTGAACTCAGACCATCCTGTAACTACAACAGCACACACACGAACAGCCACATTGGGCCAAATCTGCATCCTCCTGGTTCCTTTTTTTGGGGGGAAACTTAACTGCTCGACACTTGTTTTGTGGTGTGTTGCCATTGTCTCTGGCTTGTGCCTCTCCCTGGTCTCAGCTCATATCCAACTGGGACTTGTTACTGAGCCCCACCTAATGCCCCTCCCGAACCCCAACTCGACCCCCAAAGCCCCTCAAAAATCTGAGCCCCCGCCGAAAGCTGTTGAAACACATGGTGACATGTGAGAACGGAATGGAATTGGGTCCGTGTGTGGGCCCCATTTCAATTGGGTCCTTTGTGATTTGGCCAGATGGGTTGATGCAGACTTGGGGTCCTGGGAAATGGAGGCGTCCTGTAATGAAGAGCTTGCCATAAACTGGGACCCGCCACCCGCCTAGGAAGCTGGTGAGTAAGGAGAGTGATGTATTGAAGTATAAGCTGAATGAGTTGGCCTGGTTCGATCTAAATCGCTTTTCTTTAAACTCTCAAGAGTTTCGCATTATTTCTTATTATTCAAACCACCAATTTAGAGAAGATCTTGGTGAAGAAGCTTGGCTAAGTAAATTCCTAAGTGCAGGGGTGTGAAGTGCCCTCGAGCATTGCTGGGAACTTCGCACAGGACTTCCCACAGGACCCCTCAAAGTCCGGCCAAAAGATATATTTCTTCGTGGGCAGGATACAAATTTCACCCAAGCCCCCACGACTGCCACTCACAAATATCATAAATCCAGGGGAGCAACTACTAAGCTGTTGTTCCTCTTCTGCCTTGGGGGGCAACTTGTGGCAACTACAACTACCACTGCACATGACCATTGTGCCACGCCCACCACCGCCTCCTTCTCCTCCTGCAGCCGCCCTCAACTCCTGCCCCGCCCAAGTAATCAAAAATTATGGCAGAGAGCACAAATTTATGTGCCATTAACTCAAAGCGCCCCTTTCCACGGTAGCCTGGCCGAAACTTAGACGAAACCCAGAGGCGAGTTCATTACTTCAATATTTCAGGACACTCAGCCACACACACACACACACTCACCGCCAGGATGCGTCTGCCATTGTTTTTTACGGGGGGAAACGGGACAGAGAGCCGACGACGGTTTGTGATTAGGCGGGAACCTCGTTTAAATTAAAATAGCTATACGAGAGAACATCGTTCCTGGACCCGGCCCAGAACTCGGAGGAGAAGCCAGCGGTGGAGGAGCACGGGACCGGAGCTTTATTGGATTTTCAATTGTCACCAAGCTGGGCAAATATTTTCGGGTGCCGCTGTGCCGAAAACCAAAAACCGAAAACCCCAAAAACCAAACCGAACCCGCCTAAGCCCTGTTGGAGGTGGCCTACCCATGTTGTCCCCGCTCCCAATCCCCCAGTCCGCTGGCCTGGAAAACCACAAGTGAATGACATAGGGGGCTAGGCCAACGGGGTATAGGATTTGAGACTGCACTGGGAGAAATAATCTGGATTTAAAAAAAAATGAAAAGTTTTGGGAGAACATATATATTTAAGAGTTCTGATTTTTGATATACATACATATAAATATTGTAGAAAGATTCGATTAATATTTTTAAAATAGTTCCCAATTGAAAATTGTATCTAATTTGTTGTAGTGTGCTGTCCACAGTGCCCCTTCATCCCAGCCCACGACTGCGGTTCCTGCTAATGACGATTGCCGTTGTTGATGAGTCCTCGGGATCCTGTTGGAGCGGAGGGATGACGAGTGGCAGGACGGCTGTGTGGCTGGGAAAAAACCTTCATTGATATGTTGCCCCTCTGTTCGCAGAGCTAGAAAATTTCATTTCCCCGGACACCGACGCCCACATACATAGTTAAAGTGAAGTTATTCGGTTGCCAGAAAATGCTAAATTAAAAGCAAATTATTGTGTTTAGTTTTCAGCCGACCGAACGAGGCCGAATGTCCTGCCGTGGAATCCAGCTTACCCTTATGTTAATTACTGCAACTCCCAGGAGCAGGGAACTTTGTTTGTTTGCGGGTTTGTTTTCGCTTTTTCTCCAAGGTAAATAGTTTCAGTTGTTTGCATTTGGCTTACCTTTGTGTGCCTTGGCGGGGGAGTGGGCGAATTTTCGTCCTTATTCACATATGTGCGCTTAATGTTGACCTGACCAAAGTTCTTAATTAAAAGATGGCCAGAATGTGAGTATTTGTAGCACAAGCCGAAGTAAATTGCGGTCCAGTAATTCTGTTATTGTTAAAGTGCAAATTTTGTGCACAATTAAATTTAAAACGGAAAATGAAAGCCTGGCTGAGCTGAGCAAATATTTCTTGTTATTTTGTCGAAGCAAAAATATTATTAAAGCTCAATCAAGTTTGTGAAATGGAATAATTTAAAATGTGGCTTTTACTAAAGAGAAAGAGAAATATGTGTTTGTAAAAAGGATAGAAAATAAAGTTTTTCTTTTTAGAAAATATGCTTAAATATTTCCTTTTAATTTCTAAAAACAAAAAATGTATATTATTTTATATAACCAAGAACCAATTTAAATGTTAATATTTTTCTAAAATGAAACATAAACAATCGGCAGCTGAATTTCTGGTGAACAATTCATTTGTAACAACTGAACACTAAATCTAAGGTTCTCTCCAACTACATTTCTTTCCATTAACCGAATACAAGGCTGTTCCACCCCGTGACTTTATGTGTCCATTAAACAACCCCAGGACTTGTACCCTCTTCCAGGCAGTCACTCACCTCGGGCTTGACCAGCATTTCGCACATGGCCAACATAAAGCTCGGTCAGACCAACACTACTGAGCTGACATGAGGAGCCGTCGCACAGTGGCGCCTTAGATACTTTGGTGTTACTAAAATCATAACTCTTGAACCAGT
>JAEIHY010008054.1:0-16926 GCA_018904565.1 Drosophila tsacasi | reverse complement strand
CAAGCAGTTTCCACTTTCGGTCCCCCAGCTCGACTGTCAGCGGACAAGCTGAGAGATATTTTCCTGGCCAGGTCCTTGCCGCTCCAGGACTATCTCCCGCTCTAATGACAACACAAAAATCAACAGTATTGCAAAAGGTGGACGAGCGCCGGACGCTGGGAATCTAAAATGCAAATCCGCTTTTTATTTCATGCAATTATTCTTGGTCATTGTTTTTTGTTGTCGTTCATCTTCGCCGCGAGTGCTTAGAGACATAAAACAAAAACGCGAAGGGAAATATAATGGTTATGCGGGGATGGCTAGAGAAATACTCTTAAAAATATTATACTTATAAAGAAGAAAATAAAATTAAGTTAAATAGTATAATTCATAAATTCTGACCTAGAAAACGTAGTGTTTCTTTAGATAGTAATCTTAATTCACTCTATAAACTTTTAAATAGTTTTATTGGAAGGGAAAATATTTTAAAATTATAACAACAATTTTTTCGAGTATATTCTGACTTTATAATTTTTACTTTTAGTATATTTTTGTAATAAATATTTCAAAGAACTTGTCTAATCAAGTTTCCTTGCTCTCCTTGTAGTGTATTTGGAAATAAAATACATTCTGTGGTCATTTGTCTGTTGTTTCAGAGTTTCGTCTGTTAAATTGCCAAATGCAAAAAGGTGCGTTTTCCTCGGGGCTGCTCTCGGGATGAGTGAAGTGAGGAATGAGTGCGGAAAATCCTGGAAATCCTGGATCTGGGGCGCATTCATCATCTGGCCCCGCTGACATTTGGCAAATGTCAAAATGTTTTGTGTTCTGTTTGTCGCCGAAACTTGCTCGCTGATTGACAGCGTGAAATGTGTTGGCACATGTGTTGCAACTGTGCAACTTGCGACTTGAAAGCCGGCGAGCGACTTGCCAATGTTATGTTAATGAGTTATTGTCTTCGTGCGGCAAGAGTGCAGCAAACTGCAGCCAGTTCTTCGGCCTCGTCCCCTTGATTTTTCCCGCCTCGGCCTCAGAGTGTGTCGTCTGTGTAATGAAAAAACAATTTCGAGAATTTGCCAGCATGCTGGCAAAGCAAACAAGGGGCGACATCACTTGTCATAACATTTGCGACCCGGACATGCCCCAGTCCCAGTCCCGCTCCCGCTTCATCGTCCCTTGTCACTCGCCCTTCGTATTTTGTATATTTTGTATGTTTTTTAGTCATTTACCAGACTGTGGCTGCATCGAGTCCTTTTCAATTACGGCCCATGCACAAGGGCACTGAACGAAATAGGTGAGGTATATTACAAAATGAATTATGTATTAAAATAGGAGTTAGTTCCGAAGTAGTTTGAGTCTTCAGAACTGTCTATAGAATATAAATGCTTCCTCATAATAGGGTTAAAATATATACTTGTCTTTAAGGCACTGTTAATAACATGATTAGTTTATTAATTAATTAATTGCGTAGTTTTATATATTAGTTCGTTTTTAGATTATTTAGACAAGGAAGTTACAATAATATATACACTATATCAGAGAAAATGATTATAAGATACTACAAAGAAAAACGTAAACATAATTAATGAATTTAAAACAAACATTCTTTCGTTTACTATTTAGTTAATAATTATTTACTGAAATCTTCCCTCTTTAGAGCTCGAACTTTTCCTGAATTCCACCCTTTTTCTTTCCCTGCACACTTGTATATTTATATTTGTCATTGTTATCAAATCGGACAGTTAATTGCTTTTGTGTGTGCTCAGACAATGGGGCCAAAGCAATTTTAATTGTTGCCATATTTTTGTAACAGCTTTAAGCTGGAGGGCCAGGCTGGCTGGCAATCATCGGTGGCCGAGGAGGCCGGGGAAGGAGGGAAGGATGAGGGGTCCTGGCCCATTAGCAAATCCAGGCAGGCAATTTTCTTTCATGGTTCCATGCTGGGCATTGTTATTAATCAATAGTCGGGCTGCTTAAGCTCTGTGGGGTCCTCGAATGGCTCATATGGGTCATGGGGGATCTGGGAAATGTGGGATATATGGGCTATGTGCGGGACTATATGGGCAAAATGGGCCATGGGTTTGGGTTGATTAAATAGGCGCGTTAAGACAGCTGCCACACACACACACTACGGCTCACGATTGCATGTGTTATGTAATCAATGAATCAAATAATTTGATTTATGATTGCCTTTGATTTGCTCCACTCACAACCACAGACTCGCACTCACACTCAGACTCATTTCCTGCTGCTAAATGAATTATGAGTGCAGGGCTGTGGATAAGAAATGTTGCCTCCGCCGTTTTGGGATAAGATTTGATAAATAGACTCAGGTCCTTGCATTTCGAATCACATTTTATTTTAAAGTGCACTGAGGAAAACTATGAATAAGTTAAACTACATTTTGTTCACCTTTAAGAATAAGCCTGAAAAGTTATCTTTAATTTTTAATTACCATTTGAAATTAGTTTCAAATGAAACCACCAAACAGATTTCTTCGCCAAATTAAGATTATTTAATGTATTCCTGGATAAGAATAACCTCCTTAATTGATGCGAAAAACATGATTGATGGCCTGGAAAACGAAATTGTAGGTAAGCTGATTGAAAAACCTGATGGGTCAAGGTTGTGGAATTATGATTTTCCCCAATTCGCTGCCTTGGTTTTCCATTGTTACTTGGAGACTTCCGGACCACGCCACCTTCCCATCGCAAAGCCCAACCACGCCCCTCTCTTTGGCGAGCTGTTTATTTGCCCGTCTGTTTCCGTGTCTGTGTCTGCATTTCGGTGACATTTTTGCCATTAGCCAAATGTCAATGCTCGACGGCGAGTGGTAAGCACTTATAATAGATGGGATATCCAGTCGGTTGCCATCGGCAACAACAAATGGGGCTCAGGCTAAGGGCTCATGGCCCATGGCTCCCGGTTCCCAGCTCCCGGTTCCGAGCTCCTGGCTCCTGGCTGTTGGCTGTCAACTGGAGGATTGCGTGGAGAGCAGACGCGAACGCGAACGCGGATGCGGATGCGGATGGGCGATAAAAGAATGCCACTAAGGCCCTTTGATTGCAGCCTCCCATCCCCCCGAAAACAGTCGTCCACAGCGGGATCCTGACAGCGCAAATCTTCTACGGGATAATTTGAATAATTTCACTGACCCAAGCCAATCACCCAGACCCCGCAGTGAAAGTATAGCAGCGACTCCTCCTCCTCCTCCTCCTTGTGCTCCTTTCCCGGCTGACAAATGGCTTTTAAATCACCTGTCCAGACTTGAGTTAAGAGTTCAGGGCACCGCTCACGGATTTCTTTTTGCATACTTAAGGCACTTGGCTGTTGACTTGCAATTCGCTGCAAGTGGAATGAATATTCCGGGATTCGTGGGCTTCGTGTGTTCCGCCGTTTCCATATCCCAGCCAACTTTTCCTTTTGCTGTTTATGGCACGCATGCCTGCCAAAGGGGCAACGCGGCGTATGCGTAACCACAATGAAATGCCGTGTGCCGTGTCCAACGGGGAAGCTGTGCACGCAGAGAAAGTAGGGAGAATCGATTGCATATTTAATATTAAACTGAAGAGTCGATTTGATATGAGAAGAAAACGATTTGATATGAGTTATAAATTAATGTATATACAATATTTTCAAGGTGCCTTCAAGATTTAAAGTAGTTTAGGAACTTTTAATGCAATATTTCTAATTGCGAACATAAAAATTCATTTCTTGTATTATTTATGATAATTTAAAAAGGGAAAATAAAGATCTGGGTATTCAAATTAGTTTCCAAACAATTGCTCCTAAATATTAGGCACCTTAATTTCCACTTCAATTTCTTGTAGCTGACCAGCTCTCTCCGTTTCTCTCACTGCAGGCGTCAGTTTCAGCTCCAGTTTGAGCTCATCAGGAGTTTTGCCTGGATGACGGCTTATTATCAGCAACGGCAGCACTTTGCACGCCTTGCAGCACATGGAATTCGTTGGACGGTCAGGAGGGGTGAGCAGGGACTGCATGCACTTTTGTGATGGATTAACCGGCGCTTAAGCTGCAGTCGAGCGATAAGTGCCGCTCATGGCAGGCCATTTTGTGTGCTGCCGCTCACTCACCCGGGCAGCTCCCTCCCAGACCGCCCCACACCTGCTCCACACCTGCCTCAAATGCCACACCTGCCACACGGCCACCTGCCGCGATGACGATGGCGATGGCTGTGCAGATAGAGATGGCGCTGCGATGGGCAAATGGAGGCGAGCAACTGTAACGGAAGCTGGCAATGAGAGTCGTTTTAAAATTGAAATGTAATTTCCTGCAGCATGTGGCGATAGACACTGGCTCGGATCCTGCAGAAGTGGCAATACCCGCACACAGGACACACACGACTCATATGCATATAATTCGCACAGAGCGAAACTTCATTCGGATGGCAGGCACGTAAGTCAAAGTCAAGGATACCCATAAATAAGTTAGTTTGGCCCCAAAGGATGCGCTTCTCTGCAGTCTAGAGGGGGGCTGGCAGTTAGTTGATTAACTTGGCCACATCTGACAGATAAAAAAGGTTACTTCCGGACAGGCAGATGTGCGAGGGGCATACGTTGTCAAGCAATTATCTGGGAAGATGGAAAATCACATCAGTCTCAAGATCAACCTTATTTTAGCTAAAATATATTCAAATTTATTTACTAACCTAATACCTACAGGCGTCTAAAGATGGCTTCTAAAGCATCTACACAACTTAGTCTTTGGATAACAAGTTATAGATTGATTGTCCCATATTGCAACTGCTCCTTTAACTCCCTTATTTGAGCTATCAAATTGCTAGCTTGTTCCTTTGTGAAGCAATTGCCTTCACCTAAGGCCCCCCTGGTGTGTTTTGGAATGACAGGGCAACCTCTAATAAGCTTCCCCCACACAAACTTACCCCCCTTAAAGACCAACAAAGACTTAATGCTTAATGCGTTTTGGGTGACCGCCGGCATTTTCCGCTCGTTCTTGCATGTGGATGCGTTTGATTGCTTTTAAATTACATTTCCCAGAATCGATCCTGGCCCATAATTGGGCCTCTTGCAATTGCAATTGCAGTAATATTATTCCAATTCGAATATATTAAGCCAGGAATGAGAGAGGTCAGTTTTTTGTCGGTTTGTTGCCATTAGATATTCTCATTTCCCATTTCGAGTTCAGAGCAATTAAATTAATGGGATTACACTCGTAGTGGCAAGCTGTATATGAAATTCCATATTTATTTGTAATTATTCATGCGCTCCAGCTACAAATCGAATTCATTTTATTGGGACAACTATTTGGGTAATTTGATTACTGTGACATTTTGCATTAGCATTTGACACAAGCAACACCGGGCTGGCTTCAAGAGAGAGTCGGATTCCACGGCCAGAGACTCCCTCGGGCTTGGCCAAAGTTTGTGCAGCTGCACTTCCGCTGCGATGACGGAAGAGCAGTTCCGTGGGGGCGAACTCGGCAGAAAGATAAACATTCGGCACACCGGCCACTGGAGCTGGAGACGGAGCTGGAATGGCCATCAATGGCAGACGGCGGTGTCGGGGACAGAATCGCGTGGCACGACAATCATCGATGAATTGGACGGGCAAAGTTTTCCAACAGGACGAGGGACTCCGATTCCGATTCCGATTCCTATTCCTGCTCGGACTTTGCTTGTCTCAGCTGCTGCTGTTCCTGCTGCTTCTGATGCTCCTCCTCCTCCTCCTGGGATTCTGCGATTCTGAACTTCACTACAGTTGAGAAATTACTTATTTTTCAATTGTTGGCCCTTGCTGGCCGGAATGGCATTTGGCATTGTTGTAGCCGCGCCGCCATTGCCGTGCAATCTTGATTACTGTCAGTGGCAGCAGTTGTATTTAAAATTGGCTAACAAGTTGGCTTCCCTGGGCTGGGCCAAAGAATCCCGGCGCTGCTCGTTTACAGCCGTTTTTTACCTACTCTCTCTGGAGAGAGGTTAAATTATTTTTGCTGTCCCTCTGTTTATGGCTACATGAAACTTGGACTGCTGCTCTTTTGTGTGAAAGTTCTTAGGGCCAAGGTAAAAATTTAATAAGCAAGCAGCCTTAATTTTTATTTTAAAGCTTTGTAATAAGTAGAATATCTTCCATTAATAGTTATCTTCTCAAACTAAAAACTAAACATTAAAAATGCTTTCAAGTCACTTAAAATTTGGAAAAGAAAGAGTATTTAAGTCTCCGGCTTTCTGGGCTCTCTCCAAGGCTATCGTTACTTTTCATTTGGTTTTGGCCAGCCGCCGCTTCCTTGTTGCCTCTTTCCCGTTCCCTGGCTTCCGTTTCCTCCTTCGCCTATCTGCGAATTTTCGCAATGATCTGTCCGGCAGCCATTTTGCCATTTCGCCATTTGTTTGGCACCCCCGAAAGCCCTTGCCTCAGCCAGCTGCCCTTTGTGTTTGGTGTGCATTGTGTACATTTGTTTGGCAATAATTTGATGTTCATGGGGATATTGCCATTTAGCAGCGATTGCCTGGGATGTGCTATATATATAACTATATATATATATATATATATATGCGCTTCCGTTCCACCATTAGGGCTTAATGAAGTGGCCCACGAAGAAGACGTTCTTTTGGTTTCGTATGGCGAAGACGAAGGGTCGGTCGACCTTGAAGGTTTTGCGATCGGGATTTCTTTTAACCTTTTTAGTTTTGGTTTCTAAGGAATATATAATTATTTATAAATTATATAAATAGTTTAAGGTCTTACTTGTCTCGGGAGCCGTCTCACAGCCAGCCTCGTTGACCAGCAAAAACAGTTTCTGCCTGGCCTCTGATATCCTTTGGGTTGAGTTCTTGCCAAAAATTTCACTCAAATCCGCCTGGCCTGGCTCAAAGACCCTGTTGATGCCCAACTATACATAAATTTGTATTGTATAATTAAGTAAGCCCATATATAATAATATGTATGTATATATCTACCTTTTGCAGGGTCACCATAAGATCTATATCGCACCCAATTCGAAACTTTGGCAGGGTTACATCGACTTCGTTTAGGTGTGTCCTGGCAGCCACCTCGTTCATGTCGAACCCCTTCAGTTTCTCCTCCAACAAGCTCAGTCCATCGATCGCCTTGGGCAGTATAATCATCATGCTCACATTGGACTTCTCGAAGGGCAGCTGCAGGATCTGCGCCTTGAGCTTCTTGGACTCGCCATAGCGATACTGACCGATCTGCCGCATCATGTTCATCTGCATGCGCTGGCGAGGATTAATCCAGAAATCGCCGAGCGCGGTGGCATCCAGGGGAAAGCCCCTGCTCCACCTGGCCCGGAAGAACAGGGAGTTGACCAGAATAACACTCGAATCTGGATTGAAGACTTCCGGTGTCAAGACGTTCCGCACAGTGTAAAATGTCTGCTTCTCCAGCCATTTATTCACTTTCTTCGTCGAGGCCTCGGCATCCGTGTAGTTCAGGGCATTCGCCGAGGCATTGAAGAACTCCTCAGCCTGAGGATTAAAGTCTGGCAGCAGATCCACTTCTTCATCGACATACAGTCGGGTGACTAGCTGCAGGGCCACTCCCTTCTCCGCACAGGAGCACTCCCGACTCCAGGCCTCCGCATGTTGTCTGGCGATCTCCGGCTTCTTGGCTGCACCCAGAATCAATTTGGAGCGTAGCTCGTCCGCACTCTGGCCGCTGGCTCCCATGAAGACCAGGGTCATGGCACTACGGGCCGCTGCCGGCGAGACCATGATATTCCTCGGTGGAACATCCTCGTTGATGGCCCGGAACAAATGCCGGGCAAAGACGATCGGACTGGCGCCGAGTGATGGCGCCGTAGTGCCCCCGGATGCCATTGGAGCCAGGCAGAGAATTACGAAAACTGGGGAGAGAAAAGGCAAGGCAGGAGGGATTACTACCTGAATTTCCAGTGTCAGACGGAAGACAGTTCTCTTACCCCATTCGCTTGGCATGTTGAGATTCAACTGAGGCTGGGAAGATGTGCTGTAAAGCGAACTATGGGTCTTTGGGATGAGTCAACAACTCGTCTGAATACATATATGTCTCCGGATCTGTAGATCAGGTTTATCCGGTTTTCGTGAAGGCGCACTAAATAATAATGTAATTTAATAATATATGTAGCCCTTGAAGATATTGTTGTGCTATTACTTTATGAAAATAACGTTTTATTATTATTTTACAATCATCAAACTAAATACAAATATATACAAATATATAATAAATATATTATGACTCTAGGTAGATTTAAAAAATAACATTCTTTAGAATCAAACTATATATTTTATGAAGTAAATGTTTTTTAGTTATTTTCATTCATTTGTACAGCTCTGAACACTACAGAGAACATTAAAATAAAAGAACTAAAGCGAAAGACTTTTTTATTTTAAAATACATATGCTTTGAAACACTTACTGGCTTGTTAAAAAAAATCTGTGTGACTCTATAACTTCAATTGATCCAATAACTAAAGGTTTATGTGTTTTTTCCCAACTTTTTTTTTAGATTTTGTTAATAAAAACTAAGTGAACACTTTGACAAATGAAATTAAACCGAATGTGGGTTCATTGTTATTGCTAAATGCATTAATGTTGGTGCTCTGTTTGTAGTTTATCGTTGCTAGACAGAGGCTTTTGTTTTTGTTTTCTCTGTTGTTTAGCTGTGTTTGTTTAGCTGCCAATTTTTCGTCTCGACTGGTAAATATTTTTGCCGAATATAGAAGGGCAGCAGGCGGGAAATTGTGGGAAAATCTAGGGGAAAATAGGGTTTGGCATTGTTATTTGCATGCAACGACAGCAAGTCAATAATGCCAATGTATTGGCAGCTGCCTTGGCGCTGCCATGGCCCCGCGTTCCTACTCTGTACTTATGCTGGAGTGACTTAAATGATGTCTACACATTCCTAGGACCCTCTCTCTCTATCCCCGTCTCTTTCTGTGGTGCTGTGGCCCTCCCTTTCTGTCCCTTTGTCTCAAAGAACGAGAGACTGCGTTTTGCATTGCTGTGCACAGATTTCGCGCTTGATTGCTCTGCTTATGCGCCCGATGCGTTTTGTATTTATATTTCAATTTCATTTCGTTCACCTTTTGACGTCATGTCTAGGCAGTGTGTGTGATGTGAGTGTGTGTGCGCACACACCTGAGTGTAGTGCAGTGTAGTGCTGTGTGTTCCATTCAATCATGCATTTGCTCATGCACTCGGCTGGCGCAAATGAACAAATTTCACGTCTGATTGAGCCATTTAGGTGCGATTCGTCTGCCTAATCGACCCCCATTTGGCATCTGGCATTCGCTTTCACCATTTTCCATAATTTTCCATTTTCCTTAATTTCCCCACCCCCGCTTATTGCAATATTTTGATCGCATTACGATGCTGTGCCTAAACTTTTGGCCATAATGCAATTATAATTGAATTCTTTTGTCTTTGGCAGCAAGAGTAGCTTCTCATTTTCCTTCGCAAGAACGCGATTTCCCAGGGCCATCGAATTCAAATCGCGCACTAATTGCATTTTCATGAAGTTGCAGGCAAGCACCAAGTGGCAAGTATTCGGAAAGCGCCGCGGGGCAGGCAACATACTCCGCCAATTTCTGGTGCTGGCTGGCATGGCTTCGAACATTTTCTGTATTATGCGGCTTTGATGGCTTAGGCGGTGCCAGAATGAAACAAATGAAAAGGAGGCAAGAGAGCTCCTTCGTGCAGCAAACTCACACAAATTTTCTTGGGAGCCCCCTTCGGGCTATCATTTTCGATTGTGAAAGTTTCTGTGTGCTGTGTGCTGTGTGTTGCGGTTGCCGCGCCAGAGAAGTACTCAGCCAACTAGTTTGCGGCAAGGAGCCCCACTCTTCCTCGCCAAGCCATACAGGATGTCTCGGTGCGGAGTTCCTTATAGCAGACCGCAATAAATACGAAATTTTGCTAAAATATTGAGTAGCAGCCACCGCCGACAATGGCGAATTGATTGGCCCGCCTTCGTTTTGAGCCTCTTGCCGAAATTAACCCTTTTCTCCGGCATATGGTAATTCGATTCGATGGCCAATTCAATTCTGCAGGCAAGTGTAACTGGATCTGTAACGGAGAGCCCGGGAGATGCGTTTTCGGTTTGCTTGGAACTAGCAAATAGAATTTGCTATACGAATCCGAAGCGGATGTGTGACTTTGTAGCTTTGTCCATTTGATTTGTGGTCCATTTTGCAGTTGAAATCAAACAGCAGGCGGAGTCCGGCAAATAGTAAACAACAGCAGACTAAATGGCAGAGTGAGCAGTAAGCTGTAAAATGCAAACTGCAAACTGCAATTGCAGCTGCAACGGCCAAATGTCGACAACAATCGACAAATGTGTTGCAACACGTTGTCACGCATACGCACCGTTGCACTTGAACCGACACAGAAGAGGGAGAAGGAGATGAACAAGACTCACGTCGAGCTCAATAATTAATTGTTGTGCCACACTTCACTGCTGCAATCGAATTTCAAGAGAAACAGAGAGAGAGACACGCAGGCACACACCTATTTATTTATTAATTAAATCATTCATTGTTCAATCAAACTTCTGGGAATCGCTCGGCATTTCGAATTCCGTATTGTGTGCTGTGCCCCAAACTGTCGCCTTAGATGCATTTGCCACACGCCACCGGAGCGAGCTCAGGTCCCCGAGCTGTTGTCGCAGGCATTCATCATTTAATTAGTTGTACAGTTTGTGCGGGAATTGTCTGATTTGCGGTAAATGATTTCAATAAATCAGGAGCAACAGTTTGTGGAGTGTGGAGAGTGGAGTGTGGAGTGTGAAGTGTCTGAGCCGAAATCAATTGATTTTCCTCTATTTCCACAGTGTTTGCTCTCTCTCTCTCTCTCTGTTCCCGTTGATTTCTGTTTATATTTTTCTATAGCTTTTTTACAATTTGTTTTTCAGTGCTGCTTCATTTCTGTTGGCTCTGCTGTTTCCGATTTGCTTCGCATATAGAACCCTCCTCTTCGCTATTCTGTTGAGACAAAATTGTTTGTATTTGTTTAGGCTTATGGCCAAGACGATAAAAACGTCTCAAGCGCAGACAAATGCTGAGAGAAAACAAGGGAATGAGCCTGAATTGGCACAAACGAAGAGGGGTTACTCTGCAGTTTGAAAAGAAATTATTGGATTTTTAATATATTCTCAGGAAATTTGTATAGATGTTCGGGGATAACCAGAAAAGCCTAGTGAAATGAGTCTTAGTGAAAGATTTTACCAGATTAACTATAAAGTATGTAGTAAAAAATATAAATAGTAAAAGATTCCATACCCCTCTTCATTGATCCTTGCCTTTAGTCTAAATTCCCAGAAAGAGCATTAAGAACAACGCAGGGGAAAACAATGCAAAAAATACAATTTCATGTCTGAGCTTGACTCTGTTTTGGAGTGGTATATATACCTATACCTATTGGTAATACCTACGACACACTGGCGCAGGCACATGCATGTATGTCAGTGCTGCCAAAATACACACACACTTACAAAGGACAGTTACAGACACAGATACAGATACTGGTCCAGATAGAGAGAGTTTTGTAGTAGACAGTGAAGAGGCTCTCCAGCAGTCACTTCTATAGACATTGGCTAAATTTAAACAGCACAAACACACACCCTACACACACCATGCCCACACTCGCACACATCGAGAGTTGAAGTGAAAAGCGAAGAGCTACATTTCCTGTGCCTTTCTTCGATTTGATTTTTCATTTCCGCTGCAAATGGTGACAAAGTTGGAAATCTCTCAAAGGTGTGTATGTGGAGCCTGGAGCCTGGACAGCGGGGAAATATGCGGGGTGGGGCAGCCTGCTCTTGACTATTTGTATGTTGTGTTGATTTCTCGTGAAATATCAATACAAGCCAAGCACCAAGGCAAACACAGGGAGACGACGGGAATAGGCGGCAGGGCGGTCCGCATCCCGGACTTGGTCCACTTGAGATTTCCAAGTTGCAGCCGTTCAAGTGAGCCAGAGAGAATTGTCCTTGAATGCACTGCGAAAAGATATTATATCGATATTGATTTGGGTTTGAATTTAAAAAAACCATTATGAATATTATTTTACTTATTTATTTATTCCTAGTGCGACAAGTTTTTAAGTTCTATTTTATTAATATATATTTTGGTTATAGAAATTCATCCAAATCTCCTAACTCTTAGCCTAGCCTCTTATTTTTCTGTGTGGGAAATGGGCGGGCACAAGCAGGAAATTTAAACAAAGCCAAAACTGAATTTAGCACCTCAGCTGGCAGCTGCGGTGACCGTTCATAAAATTTGGCTTCCAGCGGGCAGAGACCAGGGGACCAGAGAGGACACACCATACACCACACACACCATACACACCGTAGAGCAAAGAGCAAAGACCACAGACCGCAAGCCCGGAACCGGAAACGGGACCCGAATAGGGGGCTAGGGATGCGCAAAACAGTTCTGTCAACAGTGTCAATGACAATCATTAACACAAATCAATGGGATTAACAATATTTGGGTGCCACACGCACACAGCGAGCGAGGGAAAGCGGTTACCAAAAACGAGGGAAAATTTGGAGGGAAGCAGGAAGAATAGAAAACATGGAAGGCGGGGAAGGTTGAGCGAAGGCAAGCGCCATCATTCAACTTTTCCGACACCAAAATTGCAGCACCCGCAGACGTGGCTCCAGCGCACACACACTGCCACAAAAACACACACCCTCCGGCACACACACCCCCAACACACACACCCACACAAAGACGTACAAATCAACATGACAGGCGCAGGACTTAATCCGAAAATAGTGCAAAGTGAAATGAATGCAGGGGGAAGAGGCTGTGGGGACTTGTCGAAAAATGGTCAGCACTTAATTTCCTCTTACCAGACGCCACTCCCCCCGAATTTTGCATGTTAGCGACGGGAAAAGATTTAGGACTCTGCTTGTCTCGCCCAAAAATTTAAAGACAAAACAGTTTCGGGCTCCTTCGGGTCTTGGTCAAGACGGGACAACAGCGGTGACAACAGTTGTGTGGCCCACAAAGCATACCCTAAGACATGCGACCCCAGGCGGCTCCCCAATATTCTCAGCACCAAATATCTGCCTTTCCTGCTATATCCTATATCAATAACTATCCGCCGACGACCACGTTCTCGGCAGCTGTGGCCAGGACGAAAATTATGTGGCTGAAAGTGTGAAACCAAGGACAAGGATTGTCGCCAGAATGGTTAAAGATGATCCCAGAGATTGGAAAAGATTCGGTGAAAAATGGGAGCTTTAAGCGAGGAGATACGAAATTCCTGGGGAATTTAAAATAATATTTAATATAACTAAATTCCTTAGTCCCTTGATAAATATTATTATGCTATGTGAGAGAGTTTATAAGTATATAATACTCTCTTGAAGGTTTTAAATTAAAAATACAAATATTAATTTTAATCCATTAAAAGTATAACAATTAAAAACTAAGCCCTGCAGCTTTCCAATCTATCTTAGCCTTCAATAAATTATTGAAATAACCAGACATTTAGTCTTCCAGAAGGCATTATTAGTTTCGAAAAGCAAACCATAAGCGGCACTCAATTAATAAATCCATAAATTCCTCAAAGGTTCTGACCAGAAAACCACTTTAGCCAGCTTTCGGGGTAAAGCACATCACATTTCCGACGAAATGCAGTTAATAATGCAATGCTCCTGACCAGAATTCCGGAGATGTGTCGCAACATTGAGTTGTTGGCGGCAAATTGATGGGCGGTGAGTACTGACTACTGCTCCCCGGGGGGGTAAAATGCTTTTAATTAATTTACTTAGCAGCCGGAATGTCAAAGCAAACATAAAAAAAGGAATAAAGACAAACAAAAATGTAAGGGAGCCCGGAAAATCGGAAAATCTGGCAGCAGCAGAGGAATGTTCCTGTGGCCCGTTGACTGTTTGCAGTTTCTCACCTCTGCCGGGCACGCACGAATGCTTCACTTAATTTTGAAGCCCATTCCCGGAGATCCTTGTCCGGGCATAATTCTCTGTCAATGGCAAACATGTGCCAAACTTTTGCACAGAAATTTGTTAACTGTCAAAATTTGAGAGTGTGTCTCTGCTGCGACAGGGAGGTGTGTCGAGTGTGTATGAGGCCAAATCATGTAAATGCCACAAATTTCCCCCGGAAAATCTCTGGGCGAGCAGGTGTTGGCATGCTTTTAACTTTTCAACTGTAAACTGTTTATATGTGCATAGAGATTTTTTCCCATCTTGCAACTGGGCGAAGTTTGTGGCCCCCGGCACTTGACTGCCATTGTGTGTTATGTGTTGTGTGTGCGTGTGTGCGATCCGCTCGGTGGCCATTAAATAAGTTTGGATTGTCATGGCAACTGCAATGGCAACATTGGCGCATAATTAAGAGCTGGCTTTCCTTGCTCGTTTCCTATTTCCCACTACCACTACCCAGGGTCTTCCACCTCCACCAATTAATTGATTTGTCCGAAAGAGGCAAAGAGATTTCGTGTTTTGTGTGTTTGCAGCTCCGAAACCGAATGACAACGCACGTGCGCACAGCTACGCACTGGAAGAAAATTTCTAGAAATTTAAGAAAATCAAAAGAAATTTTATTATACAAATATACGCTTTAGAAAAGTTTAAATTTTAGGGAGTAAACTGAAGTGAAGTATGAAGAGATTGTTACCAAATTGTAGTTGAAATATATCTCCCAACTTTTCTCCCACTGCAGGTCTTCATTAGTGCCAACAGGACTTGGACCACTCGCTGTGTTCTTCGCCCCATGTCCAGTGCATGCTGATTTATTCATTAGTGAGCTGACTTCTTGCCCAGGCCCAGTTGGCGCAGACCGTATGAGCCGGCGTATGAGCCATCCGCAAGTGTTTTGCTTCAATTATTTAAAACTCCAACTGGAACCGTGCATATGACAACTGGAACTTCTTTTCGTCCTCACCTTTGCCGTAACCATCCAGGCTCTCCAGGCTCCCTGCTGTGACGGAAGTCACCGGGATGCAAAATACGGAAATGTGGTTAACTGTAAATGCTGGACGCGACACCAAGTGCAGAAAAGGGGTGACTGGGTGCTGGCTGTGCTCTTCCAGGAGCGGAAGTGTCGTTTGACTCGGATTCCGTCAGACTCCTGCTCATAGCGACGTTGGAAAAACCTAAAGCCAACGTAAAACCCGGGATTGCTTAGTGGGTGGCGGCACGAGTTGTTGGTTGATGTTGTTGTCAACCAGTTAATGGTCCATTGTGGCTTGTTTTTGTCGAGAGGCCGAGCAGAGCTGCCGAGAGTGAGTGAAATTCGTGCTGAGCTGCCTGGCAGGCTGCAAGTTTTCGCGCTTTCAGCCAAAACCGCCGCCACTTGCGGCCAACGCGGCGTATGCTTAACGCTCGCGCCGCTGCACGGGGGGGATTTTTGTGTTTATTTAATTGCTGTTGATGAACCCAAACAACAAAGGTAGACAGGAGGTGACTGCCAGCAATTAGCATGAAAATTAAGGGAGCAGCATTTACTCCTTATATTTTTTGTACCTTAGTTATAATTATTAATCTTATATAGCAACTATTTTATTCTGTTTCAAGCTTAAATATATATAAGAATACAAATATTTCTGAAGAGAAAAAATTACTTAGAATCATTCAACTGACTTAACTTTAAAACTTACTTCCTGAAACTTCACAATTAATACATTTTAACCTCATCATAGGTAAGCAACAAAAAAGTCCCTAATAAGCAGGCCAGGCTTGTCAACTGTCAAACACTTTGTTTTGTTGCCCGTAAATATTTAAAGGGAAATTCGAGCTGCTGCTAATTAACCATAAAAGGAGGGGGCACGCTGCTGGAAAAGTATCCTGCACAAAAAGAGGTTATGACAAAGTTCAACTTTCGTCCATAGTTTGCTAACTTTTAAGCGGCTTGCGCCGAATTATTTGCTATTTATTTTGCATCATTTTCATGGAGTGCGCACGGGTCAGTGGCAGGGCAAGGCGACTCTGGAGCGTGTCAATGTAAAGTGACTCCATAATTAAGCAAGCAATAAAAATGAGACGAGACGTTGCACAAGCTGCACAGAACGCAAAAAAAAAATATATATGAAAAAAACAGAGAATGGAATGGAAGCCCGGGCAAAGTTATGAATCTCATAAAACTTTCGCCATGAGCGGAAATGAGTGAGCGGGCCGAAGGAGCTCGCAGGACGTCCAGCAAACGGGGCGGGAGGCGGTGCAGGGGCTGAAATGTCGCCGCTAATGACCGGCTGGCCATGCAGATACTTATTTCATTTCTTTTTTTGTAAGGAAAAAAAAGCGCAGCTAACCAGAAGGCAGCGGAAGTTGCACGACAGGCGGCCTCTCTCCTTCCTTGGGCCGTTATAACCCCCTCTTTCCACCTCTTTACCCTGCCATCATCCCCTTGGCCATCATCATGCTAATGCAGTTGATTGGCGCCAATTATGCAGGCAGAAAGGGGCGTGGCCGAGGGCCGGCACGAGTGTGTCATGCAAATGCAGCTAACGTGTGTCCAACACTCGTGAGTCACAAATCATAGGCGGCAGAAGTGCACAGTAAAAAAATATTAAAACTATATTTAAATTTTTATATTTAAAATATAAAATATATAGGGTTAAATATTTAGGATTAATGCGATCTTTTCTTATGGGAAACTTGTTATATACTTTTGTCTTAGTGTATTATTAAAATGTATTCATATTCGAGGACTTCTGGTCAATATTTTATAGAAAATAAATATTAACTGTCCCTAAATATTAATTATGTAGAGTAAAAATTAAGTAGTTATATATATAAAATATTCTTCCGTGCAACAAGGGTGAGAAATCGTGGTCAATCCACCTGGGGAGCTGACTCACTCATCCCTCTACCTGGGCTGATTTTCGGACAATGGAATTGCTTTAAGACGGATAATTAAACGCGAGTTCCCCCCGTGGAACACTAAATCGTCACGCACACGCCCCCTGTACGTGCCACGCCCTCGCCGCCACTGATGATGCCAACG